>JAUKPP010256484.1:0-12207 GCA_032273245.1 Phyllaplysia taylori
CCCCCCCCCCCCCCCCCCCCCCCCCCCCCCCCCCCCCCCCCCCCCCCCCCCCAGGAATGGGCGTGGAAGAGATGGGGAGGAGGAGGCACGAGTTGGCCTATTACTGAAGTCGTGCTGACTGTGGCTATGCAAATTTCACCTGGTAATAGTTATGCATCTTATTGACATAATGATCTCAAATTGAAATTAAAACAACCTTCTCTTTTTGCCAGCAAGTATAGAAGAATAACAGAATAATACGGCGGTTAGCATAATAATACTATCAGTTTTCTCTGCTCGACTCCATGAAAGTAAATCAACCTCCCCGTCACTTGGAAATCACTGCATCATCGTTTTTGTTTTTCATAGTGGGCCTACATAGGCCTATAATATGATTACAAGATTTTGCCAAGATAGAACTTCAGAGCGTGGATTACCTATCTGCTGAATGCACAAACGATTCAAAGTGACGAGGGTGGACGTGGCTCCCCGTCAGAGATGCTGCATTTTGTGATACCAAAGGTTGAGGTTTAGTTTGGTTACCAGTTTTACGCCCCTTGCAACACGGTTTTGTGATTTAAATAACAGTGTTCTTCGACCCTGCGGCCTGTCAGGGCATCCCCAAGCTAACAACCGGAACAAATCCAGGCAGACAAATACAGATCACCCGCAAGAGGGATCGAACCCAGATTTTCCGCATGATAGGCGAAGAGCCTAACCATTACATCAGATACACCGATAAAGATGGTGTTTGTTATTTTCCCCACTAAAATTGATATAAAAAAACGTTGTAGACTTTGATCTGTCTAAAATTATCCCGAGGGTGAATCGTGGGTGTAAAAGTCGGTGGCTCATTTGACTTGGCAATTTCTGCAAACCGATACTGACTAGATTCATCATAGATTCATCATAGATTTATCATAGATTCATCAGCTTTCATTTTCAGGCTCTGTATTTACAGGTAGTCTGATATTTTGATAATGAAATCTGTGTCTGTGACATCAGTCTGGGTCTCTATGTCTGTCTGTATTTAATATGAAGCGTCGGTCGTCTAGTGTTTGGATTGCCGGACTCGTAATCGGAAGGTTGCGGGTTCGAATCTCAGCTCGGGCCCGACGTGATGTCCTTGGAAAGGCATTTTGCACGAATTTTCCTCACTTCACCCAGGTGTGAAAGGGTACCCGGCTATAGACGGCGAACGATCTTGTCAGTAAGTGAGTGCTTTAGCGCCTATAAAATGGCAGCTTGCACTGTATGCTTCCCAGGCAGTAGAGAAAGTTTCTGAATGACTTGGTCTGTTGGGTTAATAATTTATTGTAAAGCGCATAGAGCCTGCTTTCAAGCAGGGATAGGCGCTATATAAATGCAGTCATTTTCATCATGATTAATATCAGTCTACCCCCAGGGACTACTATTCCCGCATTGGGCTCAACGAAAATTTTCCAACGGTTTGGTTTGGTTAGCAGTTTTACGTCCCCTGCAGCACTCACTGTTAGGTAATTTAAGAGACGGGCTACTTCGACCTTGGATGTCAAAGCAAGGATCAGGAAAGTCCAACATGCCTTCACAATTCTACGCCCGGTTTGGAGTTCAACAACCATCACACCTATGTCACGTGCATGTAACATCAAGCTACGTCTGTTTTGCTCCAGCATGAAGTCAGTTTTGCTTTACGGGACAGAAACATGGAGAGTCACTAAGACCATTTCCAGCAAGATCCAGAGCTTTATAAAGCGATGTCTGCAAAGGATACTCCACCTCCAGTGGTTTGATAAGCTAGCGAACGTTGACCTTTGGGAAAGGACCAACCAACAGCCGATCGCTCTTGACACCAGGAGAAGGAAGTGGGGATGGATTGGACACACACTGCTATAATCTATTACATAAGGAGCAGTCCAACATCACCAGGCAGTCATTAGAGTGGAATCCCCAAGGAAAGAGGAAAAGAGGCAGACCGAAGCAGAACTGGAGACGGAGCATGATGGAAGAGATCAATACCTCAAACCTGACCTGGTAAACCATCAAGAAGACTGCCAAGGACCGTAATAAATGGAAGGCAACTGTTGTGGCCCTATGCTCCACAAGGAGGAAAGAGGATTAAGTCAAGTAAGTCAAGTACTTCGACTGTGCCTGTCAGGAACAACCCAGGCCAAAAGGGGAAAAATCCCAGCAGAAAAAACGCATATTGTCGGCACTTGGGATCAAACCCGGGTCTTTCGCATGATAGGCGAAGAGCTTACCATTTTACCACAGCGCTGGTGCATCGGGCTCAACAGTTACTTACTCGATGTTTATACTAGAAAACCGCAGGGTTATTTTTAGTGCAGTGAATATTAGTGCAGATCTGCCCCCTCCTCTCCGGGAAATCCCGCTGTTGTTACTATTTTTATCAAGAATGGGACAGCTCTATAGCCACAGCCGCCGATGTAACAACCAAACCGGCCACACCAATGACACCAGCACACAAACATAATCGTACAACGATTGACGGTGGCCTACTACAACCGACAAAGCAAAGGGGGCACATATGGCTGAGCGCTAAAGCACCTATCTACAAATGTGAAAGTCTCGTGTTCAAACTCAGGGAGATTAACATGGATGTTAGGGCAATTTTATGACTTCGACCCTCGGAGAGCTTCACTATTATTTACACCAGGTTATACCTATGGAGCTTCAGTCGCATATAGGCCTACATCAGGTTATACCTATAGAGCTTCAATCGCATATACATCAGGTTATACCTATGGAGCTTCAGTCGCATATAGGCCTACATGAGGTTATACCTATAGAGCTTCAGTCGCTACCTATGGAGCTTCAGTGTCTTACACACCAGGTTAAATCTCTACACCTTCCTCCTCTCCTAGATAGAACAAACCACAAATTATAATTATCAAAATGCTGCAAACATGCGAGACTGGCTGAATAAATTTTGGAAGAAAATATAATTGGTGACCATAGATAAATGGTCGTCCCACTAGGGGACGGGAAAGAGGGTGTGCCATTTCTAGACCCAGAGAAGCAGAGGAGTGTAGTGGTAGAATATTACACACCATTCTCACAACCAAGAAAACCATTAATACAAAATAAAATTCTGCATGTCTATAAACACAGACCTCAAACCTTTGAACAGATTGGATCATGTATTATATGTGGTGCCCCAGTAATTAACACAACAGTTTTTCATTAACCAACCGGGATCTTTAGAATAGGAAATTGGCACTTGGAAAAACAACAACAGCAGCAACAACAACAACAACAACAGCAACAACAACAACAACAACGAGAACAACAACAAAAAGCAGGAAATGCAACCTTACATTCATAAATAGTCTGCAGGAGAAAATGCAATGATAAGGCGGAGCGTCCACTGACGTGTTTTGTCAGTTGCAGGCCAGGCTCACCTATATGTGATATACACATATGAGCCTGGCCTGCAACTGACAAAACATGTCAGTGGACGCTCCGCCTAAGAAGAGGACAGGAAATACAGCCAGCCGGCCACAACTTAACACCCTGTTAGTGAAGCGAGGGATATTGAACAAATGTAGCAACACGGAAATAGGCCAAAGTCACCCCACGGACAGTGAGAGCACAGACCTTACAAACACACGCACATCTCTCTCCCTTACTCCTAGCATGGAGCCCATGAAGAAACAATACAACATCACCTTATTGAATGCACACACCTCACTAACATCAGGACGGCATTGCTTCCACCAACCCCAACCATTGAAAACTTTTTATTCGCTTCAACGACTCAACTGAGGAACACGGCCAGATATTACCAAATGGCATTGGCTGATGAAAAAGGACGAATGTCCAGCAGTTGGGGATCAGCAATCTAAAGTAGAGTAAAGTTGATTAAAGTAAAGAAAAGTAAAGTAAGGCCATCTTGTTGACCTCATTATGGTCCCTACTTGACCTGCTTAGTACAGACAATGAGTGGATTGGGATCTGATGGTTTGTATAACCTTCATCTTTCCATTCTCTATGAAGCATCGTTGTATTAGATGCTATCACTGTATGCAGACAATGCTTCCAAGTTCAGATCGAGGATCCACACTGACCACACTTATACATGTTGGCCAACTTATAAACATACTTAATGTGTGTCCGTCCTATCGGAGATGGACAAAAAATTCGGAATGCCCGCCTCGTTGATGACTTTAAAGTATTACATGAGGCGTTAAATCAAAACCAACCAAACACTTGAATTTTAAATGTTATGTACTGATAGCAGGCATTATAACCATACGCAGAGTGGAAGTAGGTGATAATGCATTTTATATAGCGCGCATACCAATGCTGGCTCATGCGCTTTACAATCAAATATTACCCTGGCAGACCTGGTCTTCCTGGGAGGCATGTATTACAGTGCAAGCTGCCATTTTACAAGCGCTCAAACACTGACATACTGACAAGATCTTACGCTGTCTATAGCCGGCTATTCATTCAGACCTGGGTGAAGTGAGAAAAATTCGTATAAAAGTACCTTTCCCCAGGTTAGTTAGTTCAAAGTTAGTTGTTCATAGAGGCGCCAGCATCTTTGGCTGTTTTAGCCTCACCTTTCCCAAGGACACAACCAGAGATTGACACAACGTCGGGTCCGAGCCGGGATTCGAACTCACAACCTCCCGATTACGAGTCCAGCAGCGTAACCACTAGACTAAGTAGCTCGACCCTTTTTTGGACCACAAAGATTACCAGTCTCCAGCTTAGGAATACTAACGCATGCACTAACAACTTCTCTTCTTCTGAAAAAAGTACTCTCTACTTCTCGAAGCTTTGTTTGTTTGGTTGGTTGGTTATGGTTTTAGGGTCCATCAACTCTATAAGGTCTTTTCGGTGCCCAGAACCATTCCAAAGTGTTTTTGGGTAGGGGTTAATTTTGAATTTTGCCTCTGCGGCGGCCTAATAGGCCAACTCTTTTCGTTTAACGTGCGCAACGTACACACGGGGCCTCCGAAGTTCTTCGTCATTATCCGTGAAGACTAGCTTACATGACCTTGCAGTGTTGCAAGGGACGAAACTGAAACCTTTTGTCGTTCTTGAAGGTTGCTTACTAATATCACGATCGATAACCAACCGGGATCAATAATGGAGAACAGAAAAATAGCACAGGGATAAAAATAAATAAAAAACCATAGGAAAAAAACAAAATAAAAAACAAACAAACAAACAACAACAACAACCCCAAAATAAACAATAACAACAACCAACAAACAAGAACAAAAAAAAAAGAAAATAGGAAAAAACAACAACCAAAAAACCCAACAACTTCATTTCTAATACGGAATATTATGAAATTATGTGATCCGTTTTGTTTTTTGTTTTATGTTTCAAGCCTGTTATGTCCTGCCTTTGTTGAGAGGCATGTACCCCCGCCGAAAAACGTAGATTTTCGTCCGCACATGGGATCGAACTTGAGTCTTTCGCATGATAGGAGAAGTGCCTAACCATTACACCATAGATGCTTGTGAAGCAAAAAGATTACAATAGCAGGCTGACAATGAATTAAACTGAGAAAATTTCAATATGCAACCCTATACATATTGTACAACGGGTGGGTTGGTTTGGTTTGGTTCTGGTTTAACGCCCCTTCCAACACTGTAAGGTCATTTACGAGGCGGACCTCCGAATTTTACGTCCATTACCGATAGGACGGGGGTTGGAGCCATGAAAACCCCGAAAACATCCTGATGAACCTCCCCAGATTCGAACCCAAGACTTGCTCATCCGTAGGCGGGCGCTTACCGCTCGGCCACCGACGCCCCCATACAACAGTAAACCTCCTTCCCTGCTACAACAACTCAAAACAACAAACGGACCGGCGTCTGTGGTGTAGTGGTCAGCCTCTTCACCAGCCATGCGGAGGAACAGGAGGACCAGAGTTCGATCCCGGGTGCGAACGATCTGCGTTTTTTTCCCCGCTGGAATTTTTTCCCCTCTCAGCACCGAGCTGGCCCTAACAGGCAGGGTCGAAGTAGCCCGTCTCTTAAATGACCTTACAGTGTTGCATGCGACTTAAATACTGGTAACAGAAAAACAACAACAACAACCGGCGTCTCTTGGATAATTGTTGGACTTTGGCCTGTCATGCGGAAGACCAGAGTTCGATCTCGGGTTTGCACGATCTGCGGTTTTTTTTCTCTCTCTCAGCATCGGGTTGGCCTTGACAGGCATGGTCGAAGTAGCCCGTCTCTTAGATTAGCTTAAAGTGGCGGCAGTGGCCTAGTGGTTAGGCTACCAGACTCGTAACCGTGAGGTTGCAGGTTCGAATCCCGCGCCGGGCCTAACATGCCTGTTGTTCATGAGCATATTTTCTCAATGTTATTGAGTCTGCTGGGGGTAGTAATATCTATACTGTGTTTATATTGTAGTAATTTGTATCCCAATAGTTCTAATATCAAAACACTTTACAATGATTGTAACATTGTATTGCTATTTTTCTGTTCTTGGGCGCTGCACAGTGGTGACCGGCAACGGTGTGTCTGTTATGCATAGTTTGCATGAATGGCGTTACCTATGTCCATATTTGTTATTACGTGTATGTATTATCGCTTATATGAATATGAATGTGTTTGTACAATATTGCAAAACGAATTTCCACACGGGGATAAATACAGATGACTTTTCTTCCTCTTTCTTTTCTTCTTCTAAAACTGGTAACCAAATGAAAGCAGCAACTGGCGTATGTTATATAATGGTTGGACTTTTTGTCTATTACGCAGAAGATCTGGGGATGATTTTCAGGTGGGGGTGGGTGGGGGGAACACTTTTAAATGTCGTTGGGAGTTGCACTCCAACGGAAATTGTATGCAAGGGGAATCACAAAGATTCAGAAGATTTGGTGGAGAAAAATACAGACTTAATGTTCTATAAAAAAAAAAATCTCAGCATATTTTCTGTTAAATTATGAATACCCGTATGCATTGGTTGAATGCGGCGTTTTTTTTAGCTCCGGACTCTTTTGGGGACGAGCATCTGCATCTTTCTCCTGGCATTCTTTCCATCTCAGCCCGGGTTGGCCCTGACAGACAGGGTCGAAGTAGCCCGTCTCTATTTGACCTCACAGTGTTGCACGGAACATGGTTGTTGCTGTTGTCGATCAGGGACTTATATGGTTGTTTTTACCCTTCAAGTAGTCTTTACAACCTACAGAGCCAGGGCAACCTAGATTCTAGCTCTGTACCCGGGGAGTGGAAAGCTTTATAATTGGCCCCTTAATAAATACTGCAAGAGTGCAATGCAGTCCTAAGACTTCTCCGGACCATATAACTGCTAAGTGCAATGCGGGAATTAGGTAAGTTATAGCCACTATCGATACAACATTTGGATGTGATGGTTGCAGCCATTGACACGGAGACAGAACTATGTGTATGTCACATCATTTTAGAATTGCCTTGGTGCAATAACCTAAGTGAAATTATTAATCGCACCACACCACCACCACCAGCGCCACGCACAGCAACAACAACAACAACAACAACAAGATCAACATCAATATCAACATCCCCAACAACAACATCAGCAGCAACAACAAAATAAAACCACCAGGAAACAACATAACTAGATGTCAAGTTTGAGAGAGAGAAATAAATACTTTATTGGGCATGCAGAATTCACACAACATAGCGAATCCTCACCGAGAAATAACAAAACTAATCTCGTAATTAATCGTTCATGTTTTGCATCAACTGTTCCAAGATGCAGTGATGAGATGCACCAAACAAGTGCAGTTTTACATTCTCTTAAAGTCTATTCGCCACAGAAGTGTAAATACAGACAACTATCGAGCAGTGCTTTCCGTAGTACTTAAACACACTTGGTCGGTGCATTTCAGTGCAGACAGTGCCCAAATAACAAAGTTTGTACTCTCTAATAACAACAGAGCTGTCCCGGAATCATAAAAAAAAAAAGAGGAAAAAAACAACAACAGCTGAATTTCTTGAAAAAGGGGCAGATCTATCGCGTAAATGCACTGCAGTAAAATAACCCTGGGGTTTTCTATCATAAATACCGAGTATGGGACTGAAGTATTACTATTCTCCTATAACAGCGCTCGTGTGCAGCATCATCATCAACAGTTTTAGACCACAGAAAACGAAGAAAGTCTTCTCCCTCCAACTATGAGGAACCATCTCCCTTGAAGCATGAGAGGATGTTCTGCACGTCACTGACGATGCCTTTGTACAAAGAGGACACGAGCGCCGTGTAGGTCGTGATGCCGCACTTGGCCTTGCACTTCTCCAAGCAGACCTTGGCCTTGACCTTGTCAGCAAGACCGGCGTCCTCTGCAGGTGCGCAGTTGGATTCGGTGACGCAAGTTCCTAGACATGCGCAGGACGAGTCGCAGAGGCCATTGCATTTGGCTGGGGTGGGGTGGGGTGGGGTTGGGGAAGGGAATAATGTTATAATGATAATCTTCATCATCAATGACAACAACAACAACAACAACAACAACAACAACAACAACAACAACAACAACAATAAGGATAAATTATAAACACTGGATCATAATGAACACAGCCAACACCAACAGTTCACCACAACAACATCAACACAGAGAATAGAAATATTCACATCGTCACCAACAAAAAGCCAACGATCATTACACTAGACACCGCTACTATCCGAAAAACAATAACAACAACAACAACAACAACAACAACAACAACAACAGTAATCACTGCAACCAACACCAGCATTGCCACCACCAATGGCCACCACCAGCAAGCACCATTACCGCAGAAACAGCAACAAAAAAATACCATGAACATCACAACAACAACAACAACAACAACAACCAATAATCACAATCACTTCCACCAGCACCAGTCTCTACTCACTCAACCGGCGTTGTGGTGTAATGGTTAGGCTCTTCGCCTGTCATGCGGAAGACCCCGGTTCGAACCCGATCGCGGACGATATGTTTTTTTCTGCTGGGATTTTCCCTCTCAGCCCGTGTTGACCTTGACAGGCAGGGTCGAAGTAGCCCTTCTCTTAAATGACCTTACAGTGTTGCAAGGGACGTAAAACTGGTAACCAAACCAATCTACTCACTCAGCGCGGCATCACACTGGCTGGTGTCCGGCAGTTGACCACAGACAGCCGCCGCCTTGGCACATACAGCCTTACATTTGTCAGCGCAGCCGGGCTCGTCGTCACAGAGCACTCCGGACACCAAGATGACCACCAGTAGGCTGGACAGAAAGACTGCGGACCACAGATAGATGAGATGAGATGGGATGAGATGGAACTGACATGAGATCGGATGAGGTTGGATAAAATAGGATAGGCTGAGATGAGATGAGATAAATTCAAAATGGAACTGAAATGAGATTGAATTGAATGGGATAAAATAGGATAGGATGAGATGAGATGAGATGAGGTGAGATGGAAGTGAGATGAGATCGGATGAAATGGGATGAAATAGGATGGGCCTAGATGAGATGAGGCGAGATGAGATGAAATGAGATGGACTGAGATGAGATCAGATGAAATGGGATAAAATAAGGTAGGCTGAGATAAGGTGAGGCGAGATGAGATGAGGTAAAATGAGATGGGACGGAGATGAGATTGGATGAATTGGGATAAAATAAGGTAGGCTGAGATAAGGTGAGGCGAGATGAGATGAGGTAAAATGAGATGGGACGGAGATGAGATTGGATGAATTGGGATAAAATAGGATAGGCTGAGATGAGATGAGACAAGATAAACTAGGCTAGGATAAAATAGGGTAGGATGAGATGAAATGAGATAAGATAAACTAGGCTAGGATAAAATAGGATAGGATGAGATGAGACTGATATTGAGATTGAGATTGAGATGATAGAAGATATGATAGGACATGATGATAAAAGATAGATTATCAGATAGATAGATAGATAGATGGATGGATAGATAGATAGATAGATAGATAGATAGATAGGTAGATAGATAGATAGATAGGTAGATAGATAGATAGATAGACTGGTAGGTAGGTAGACAGATAGATTAGAGACAGATTGATATTAAAGAGGCTAAAAATGAGTGAAAATTGCAAGTTAGTTAGAAGTTACTGATTTTTTAGCTGTTTTAGTCTCTTGTTCTCATTATCGTTTCTTTTTCCTTGAACGTTACTCCTTTTAGTTAGGAAAATTGCTGTTGGTTTAATAATGGATTTAATAATGGATTGCATTTATATAGTGCATATCCCAAACTGTCTCTATGCGCTTTACAATCATTTGTTTGAGTGTTACTGGTATAAAAGAGGCTAAAAACGAGGGAAAATTGCGAGTTTGTTATAAGTTATCAATTTTTAGAGGCACCAACTTTTTTAGCTGTTTTAGTCTCTGGTTCTCAGTATCGTTTCTTTTCCCTTGAGGGTTAGGCCTACTCCTTTTGGTTAGAAAATTGCTATTAGTTTGAGGATTACTGGTATAAAAGAGATAATAAATGCATGGAAATTGCGAGTTAGAAATGATCAATTTATAGAGGCACCAGGTTGTTTAGCTGTTTTAGTCTCTTGTTCTCATTATAGTTTATTTTCCCTTTAGGGTTTTTTGTTTTGTTTTGGAAAACTGTGATCAGTTTAAGATTTATTACTTTAAGGAAGCACCAGCTTGCTTAGCTGTTTTAACATCTTGATCTCATTATCGCTTC
Organism: Phyllaplysia taylori; assembly: GCA_032273245.1. NCBI lineage: Eukaryota > Metazoa > Mollusca > Gastropoda > Aplysiida > Aplysiidae > Phyllaplysia > Phyllaplysia taylori. The sequence goes on from JAUKPP010256484.1 coordinate 10,624, forward strand.
TGTTCCCTTGTGCATTTGCCTATTCCTTTTGCTTATGGAAATTTCGATTACTTATTTGAAATTTATTTATTTATAGAGGCACCAGCTTCTTTGGGTCTTTTACTTTTAGTCTCTTGTCATAATAATCGTTTCTTTTCCCTTTGGGTATTCCTTTTATTTTGAAAAAAATTGTAATCAGTTTAGGATTTATTTATCTATAGAAGCACCAGCTTCTCTGACTGTTTTAGGCTGGAAAATTGCAAAACCATCACGAAACTCACCCTTCATGATGCTAAATGTGTGTAAGATGTCTAAACCACAGAGTCTGAATGTCCAGTGCAGGTCAAGTTGTAGCTGTGAGTTTTGTAACTCCGATCTCAGACTTATATACCTCCAGTTCCAAGTCCTGTGCAATTATCCAATTTAGAAGATGGATAACTGGATGATTAACGTGATCCAATTATTTGGATGGTCAAGGGGAAATTAAATATTTGTATACAAATACGGATTGAACTTTCTCACGAATTATTTTTTGCTGAACTCTGAACTTGTTGAGGGAAGTGGCGTCGTTGATATATTTATAGAAGCACCAGCTTCTTTGGCTGTTTTAGCCTCTTGTTATCATAACCATTTCTTTTCCCTTGAGGATTATCAGTCACATCGGCTACGCCACTTCCTTCAAACAAGTTCTTGTGTTTGTTCTTTCTTGCACTCCCTCGAAGAATTGGATATGAAATTCGGATAAAGATTTTTCTTCACTAGATAGTTGGACACAAAATATTTCTTATAAGAATCTTAACTCCCCTGTTTGGCATCTTCCAATAATAAAATTGGATGATTATTTGGATATCCAACTAATTTTAAATGGATCATCCAAATATTTAAATCCATGAAAACTAACTCTTTGTACAGACCTACCAGTTACCCCCACATGCTCGGCTATATTAACGTGGTCTTAATGTATACATAAATAATGCTGTTGGGGTAAGATAATCCGTATCTGCATGATTTTAAGAGTTGCAGACTTTCAAATCGCACCATCAATACCTTTTGGAGTTCAGACCAGCACATAGGCTCAACAAGGCTCAAAACACCGAATTTTGCCCCCCTCCCCTCTTTCTTTTTCTCCCGTCTTTCTTTTTCTCCCGTCTTTCTTTTTCTCCTGTCTTTCTTTTTCTCCTGTCTTTATTTTTCTCCTGTGATTCTTTTTTTTCGGTCTTTTTGTTCTCTCTCTTTCTTTCTTCCTTAACTATTTTTTCTTTCTTTCTGTTTTCCTTCACTCCTGTTTTTTTTTTTTTTATGTCTTTCTCTCTTTTCTTCCCTGTGTCTTTCTTTCTCTTTGTCCTTTGTCGTTTTTTAAAACACACTTCATACTGAAAAAGTACGAGGTGTTGGTGTTGACCAGTTTCCTTTTCTTTTCTTTTTCTTTTATATTTTAGATATGCGTAGATTTAGGCCTATACCATGGTAAGCCTACCACCGAAGCCCCTAAAAATGAAAAAATCAACAACAACAAAAACACCCCAAAATAGGCCTATATGTTCGCCTTTCATCTGTCATTCAGTCAAGTACTGGAAATGCAATCCAGAAATATAGTGCCCACAC
>JAUKPP010256495.1:1297-11597 GCA_032273245.1 Phyllaplysia taylori
CGCCACCCCGCCCCCCCCCCCCCCCCCCCCAACCCCCAGCCCACACAAACACACATTAATTTGTCTTTGAAAAAAAAGTATTTTCTCTTCAAGTGAGGAAAACTATTTCCGATTTCGATTATCTGATTCACTTTATTCCAGATATTCGAAACGTTAACACACGCAGTTATAAAAAAAAGTTTCAACTACCAAGTGTACTCCGTCCGAATATCAAAATCGAATTTGTTCAGGATAACTATTGATTCAGTTGCATTTAAACACTGAACTTTGAAACTAGGATATTTGATCTAGTCTTTGAAAGGGATATTCTTTGTCAAGATATTATGGTTTTATGTTCAAGGGCAACGCATCGTTGTGTCTGACTATGTCACCAGATCTGCTCTCCTGGCAATCCACACTGCTTGGATTGATTTGGTTTGGGTCTTTGGCTCAATTCCCCTTGCAACAAAAATGTAAGTTCATAAATTGGGACTGGCTACTTCGACCCTGCCAGTCAGTATCAACCTGGGCTAAAAGGGACACATTTCAGCAGAAAACTAGATCTTTCGCATGTTCCTTTAAAAATGAAAAGTTTAAAGTTAGTTGTTCATAGAGTCGCCAGCATCTTTGGCTACTTTAGCCGTCCGCATGTTCAGGGTTTTTTTGTGGGTTTTTTTCTTCTTTTTTTCGGGGGGGGTGGGGGGGGGGAGTCGGGTATTTTCGTTCAAACACAGGTGCTCCGCGTGATAGGCGAAGAACCTAACCATTAAACCAAGGACACTGGTTCGATTCTGTAAACCAAAAGAAGAGGAAATGTCATTCGGAAAATAACAATTTAGGATTCATGTATGTAAAGACTATTTGAAAGTTGTTTAGTATTAAAATTTGATATAAAACCGTCCTCTCTATCAAAAGTTATCCTGAAAAACACTTGTATATTTTTAATTCGATGGACGAGTAGCCTAGCTTTATGGACATCTTGCATAATCGTTCATCTTAGGCCTCTTAAACCATCCCCATACGCGAAAAATGAATATACTTTAAGCCTATTGAAATTTGTATAGTACATTCCATGAAGGAGTTTCCCTCCAAGATGTCCTTGAAGCTTGAATGAGACCTTTGTTGCTTCCTCGACTCCAGTTTCTTTTCGTGCTTCCGGAGAGGGATAAAAACCGAGAGAGGGAATCTATCTCTCTTTGTATAAAGAGAAGTCATTTATGCTACCGCGCCAAGTTTTCATTTCGTTGACAATAACAGCATTTGCAACTTCTTTTGAGACTGAGGAAATAGCGCAAAATGGTAGCACAATGTCGGACTTACGCACCTTCGCACTATTATTTAGAGTTCGCAAAGTCAGCCTAGTGCATAATTATTTTCCTTCAGGTCCGACATTTTGTTTTTATGTTATCATGGCTCCTCGTGAGTGTCATCGAGTGTCATTTCTTAGTTTCTTCTTTCAGTATATTGAAAGCTCTGTGGTGCTTCACTGAAGAGATAAAGCGCAATGTGTGATCGTGGTAAAGAAAAAGGTGGGAGTTGAAAAGTGAGAAGAAAGTAGGCTATATCATTGAACGAGTCTTTGTGAGAAATGCTCTAAATGTCCCGACCTATGTTTTTTACTTCATGATCACGAAAAACGTCTCTGTAGTGTGAAACGTGATTCTTTTCACGAAGGCAAATCCTTATATAAGTAAAAGCAGGAAACTTCGCTTTCAGAATATAACATGTTAACATAGAAAAACCAAAGGTTCGGATATATAGAAATCATGGCTTCTTAAACCAAAAGCACTTTATTATGCAAGTAAGCAAAAATAAGGTTGTCATTTTTTATTATTATTTTTTTTTAGTTTGTCGAACATTTACATGCTGAACTGCATTTGACATTGGTAATGTTTGCTCTTCCTTTTAAATCTTTTCTTTTGATTTGGTTTGGTTCTGACTTAACGTCCCTTGCAACATTGTACCGTCATTGAAGGGACGGGCCACTTCAACCCTGCCTGTCAGGGCCAACCCGGACAGAGAGGGACATCAGCAGAAAAACGGAGATATACTCGATCCCACAAACTGCCCCACGCGGGCCTTGAACTCACATCCTCTGCGTGATAGGCGAAGCGCCTAACCATTACACCACGGCGCTGGTAAATCTTTTCTTCATTCAGTGAGTCATGTACAATGGTTTAACCTTTTCGCACTAATAAAACAACACCAAAAAATTCTACTGGCTTGAAACTAGGTGAATGTATTCACACCCGCGAGCCTGACATTCCCAAGAACTTTATCAGGATGCAGCTTCATGCCAATAAAACGATTTTTGGCTTCTTTCTTTTTACTACATTTCATTTGTTATTTCGCAAAGGGGCGAATATCAGGAAGAACATAATGGACTATTCACCCTTATGTAATAGCACCAGAGATTTGAATTAGAATACATGTAGTTTTCTTCAACCTTCCACAAAAACACTGCTGAACTGTTCTGTTTTCGCGGAAGTCGTCGCTGGATGGCAACAAGAGCATGGCAACATGAAACGATAGGTAAACAATCGTCTGCAAAGAAATACGAAGATTCGATATGTCACGTCTGCTAGCATCCCTCAATGGGTGTGAGGAGCGTGGTGTGGCTTAGGGCTGATCATGAAATCTTTTTGTCATATTATTTAAACTCAGACAATTAGTCACACGGGCGTAGTGTCCATACTAGCAGAAAGGCAATGCTTGCTCCATCTTTTTCCCCGCCGCCTGAAAGTCTATATATCATTTTCTCTTACTTTAAGCCATTTTCGTCTTTTTCTTTAGATAATTATTTTTTCCTTGATTTTGTTTGCTTGCTGTTCACCAGAAAGAGCCTTTTGTCCCTGCAGTTAGATGTAAAGATTTGTCAACTCCAATTCAAATACACGTTTCCTTTTTGTGAGAATTGGGTGTTTTTGGAGTCGAAGAACTATACAACTTGGGATTTTCTTTAGACATCTTTACTGACATCATTGAAATAGAACTCCAAAAATTCCTTAAAACGATACGATCGGCATCGGTATGAAAATGAGACAGAAGAAGATTATCAAAATGATAACTTTATGAAGTAGAGAATGACAGAAAGCGGAGCTTGGATTCAAGATCAGAATCAGGTTTAGAACGTGTATTGATCTCTGACAAGAGATTTGGCGTGCTCATGTTGCACTGACAAATTACAACTTGATCAAAATCAAGATCCAGTATTACATGTATAAACTCTTTCTTTCTCTCTCTCTCTCTCTCTCTCTCTCTCTCTCTCTCTCTCTCTCACACACACACACACACACACACACACACACACACACACACACACATGCACGCGCGTACGCACACACACATAAACACACATACACACACATACACACAAAATCGACCAATAGGTCAATGAAAAGTTTGATTTCCACCTACTATTCCTCTATGACCTACTTATTAAAAAACATGAATATTTTATTCGATTACGACCACCTCTATATAGATTTGTCTTACGCTGCTCCCCCGTAGGCCTTGACCTTGCCAAAATAGGGGCGCAAAGATCTACTTATTGCCTTCTTTATTTTCCCCTTAAAGTTAAAGGCGTAAAGTATGGCGTGCCGAATTTCAGATTGAAGAGATTAATGCTGTGTTTGATTCTACGGCCACCATTAAATGCCTTGCTTGTAGTGTAATAGCATTCGGTGTGTGTAAAGACTAGATGTTGTTATACCCAAAGTTTTTCAATGGGACAGACAAAGTTTATTCATTCAACCATTGAAATGAAAGCACATCTTAAGAAAGTATGCTATTTTGTTGGCAGGTTCTTAAACCTTTGACATGATTTGAAGCACGAGCCTTATATGGCCAGCCTAGAGTATGTTATGCTCGAGTATCCCAGCTCGGGCCTGAAGGTGTATCCTTGGGAAAAGCACTTAACACGAATTTCTCTCACTTCATCTGGGTATGAATGGGTACCTTGCTGTACAGTGCGAAAGATTCTGTCAGTAGTTGTTGTTTTAGCGCTTGTGAAATATTAGCCTGCACTGTATGCTCCCCAAGAAGTTGAGAAGGTTTCTGAATGACTTTGGCCTACTGGGTTAACAGGCACCTGCGGTGTAATGGTTAGGCTCATCGCCTATCATGCGAAAGGCCCAAGTTCGATCCCACATACGGGCGATCTCGTTTTTCGTCTGGCATTTGTCCCTCTCAGCCCGGGTTGGCCCTGACAGTCCGTCTCAGTCTGGGTTGGCACTCACAGGCAGGGTCCAAGTGTCCCGTCTCTTAAATGGCCTTACAGTGTTGCAACGGACGCAAAACTGGAAACTGGACCAAACCTGATGGATAAATGATAGATTATAAAGCCCATAGAGCCGGAATAACATGCGCTATATAAATGCAATCCATTTTTCAGCCTATCATCATCAACTTCCTCATTGCTGCACAATGCAAAAAGAACATAGAAAGAATACGAATAGACGGTTTCATCTGGCATTGTTGAGAAATTTCTCTTTGTTAGTTTGGCTACCAGCATTAGCGTCTCTGTCATTACTTTCTTAAAATTTCTGCAAAATGTGTTACCCATCGCCCAGGATAGGGCAACCTTCAGAAAAACTAAAGCCTGTTTGAGTGCTTAAGTAAAATACGAAACAAGAAGAGGCCAAAACAACCGAGGCTGGCGCCTCTATAAATAACTCACTCCTTACAACTACTTCTACTAAAGCCCAGAATACGTAAAGTTTTTCTAGTGCATCAAACAATTTCCGTTTTCTTTTCAGGGCTAGAACGGACTTAAAATGATCCTAAAATATCGAAAGAGAACTACTACAACTATTCTCTGGCGGTTTTTTGTCAAGTAAACAGTCTATAAGCATACAATACCTAGGTCCAAACTTCCGTACAATAAAGTTTCCACTGATTTTTGCCATAGGCCTACTTTTGAAACAATGAAAAAAGAAACTAAATGATCTGGCATTACATGTTCCGTATTTCGAAATTATGTTTCCTTCATTAAAAGAAAAATAAATCAAAATTATCATTTTTCTGTAAGTAGACCTACATTGGTATCCACAGTGGTTTATCAACTGGCTTCATCGGCGCTGTGGTGTAATTGTTAGGCTCTTCGCCTATCATGCGAAAGACCCGAGTTCGATCCCACGCGCGGACGATCTGGATATTTTTTCAGTTGGGATTTTATCCCTTGCAGGCCGCGTTTGGCCTGACAGTAAGGGTCGAAGTAGCCTGTCTCTTAAATGACCTTACCGTGTTGCATGGGACGCAAAAGTGGTAACCAAACCAAACAAACCAACTGGCCCGTAACTTTTATGGAGTTCATATGTTTAATGTTCACAGGAAATATAGAAAAGCAAATCTAACGTAAAACAAAAGGGTAAAAACAAACACTGACTTAAGTGCACCAAGCTATCTTTAGGCCAAAATGGGAAACCCAATGCCTCTCCTTAAATAACCAGCGTAGAAAATGTCATGCCTTCCAAACCGCGCACCGCTAAAGTTCTTCGCCAGGCCCCGAAACAGGAGTGGTTTTGTTTGGTTTTTTTACCTGTTTTACGTCCCCTGCAACACTGTAAGGTTATGTAAGAGATGGGCTACTACGATCTGCTTGTCAGGGCCAACACGGGCTACAGGTGGAAAAATCCCCACAGAAAAAACGCAGATCGTCCACCACCGTGATCGAACTCGCGTCCGCCGCATGGCAGGCGAAGAGCCTAACCATTATACCACAGAGCGCGGTTTCTTTTTGGACGTCTTGACGAACGCTCTACAGACGATGCTGAGTAATGTGCTGAATATAGACGAGTATGGAATGCAGAGGCATATTATATTCAAATAGTGGCGTCGGCATTTTAGTGGTTAGGCTACCGGACTCGTAATCGGAAGGTTGCGGGTTCGAATCCCAGCTCCGGCCCTGACGTTGTGTCCTTGGGAAAGGCACTTTACACACATTTTCCTCACTTTACCCAGGTGTGAATGTTCACCCGGCTATGGACAGTGAACGATCTTGTGATCAGTATTTTAGTGCTTTAGGAAATTGAGAAGGTTTCTAAATGACTTGGTCTGCAGGGGTAATAATGATTGTAAAGCGCATAGACCTTGCTTTCAAGCGGGGATATGCGCTATATAAATGCAATATATTATTATAATTCTTGTTAAAGAAAGGGTTTGTCTTGGTGTGAACGGGCCCTTTTAAGTACAAAAGGTCTGTGCTGCATTTTGACTGTATTTAGAATTTTTTTTTTTTAGATCAACACCTACAAGGGAGCCATCCGATCCTTAATTGGTGTTCCATAAAGTTTCGTGAAAATAAAGCAAGATGTTCCAAGATACATGTATTTTAAACTTCATTTTCTCAAAATGCGGCTTCTCGAGGTAGTCCCGAAAATCTTTAAAATGTCTCAATATCGCCCTCAAAATATCCCATTAATTATGGGTTTTTTGCTTGTTTTTGTGTTGTTGTTGTTTTTGTTTTTTTGTTTTAAATTGCCTGATGTGGATTTTCGTGACGGCAAAGTGCTGCTAACGCAGCACGCAAATGACAACCCTCAGGGAAACTTAAGCCTGATTGAGTGTTTAAGTAGAAACCAAAACAAGAAGTGGCTAAAACAGCTGAGGCTGGCGCCTCTATAAATAACCCACTCCTTGCTACTACTTCTCTGGTATTACGCCATCCCCAACCGGGTAGGGCCGAGGGAAGAAACAAACACCTAAAATACTTCTTAAGAAATATGTCGTCCTCGATTTAAACACGTGGCGACATCTCCTTCATTCAGACAGCAAACAACTGAGCTAATAGCACACCCAGGAAAACGACCGAAGTTCCCATAATATTTCAGGTTAACGTCTTTTAACTCACCATTAGTCAGACCTCGCCCAAGATTATCTAGATTACTCGGGAATATTTGAGAGGTTTTCACAATTTCTGACACCCATCCTACAAGTTTATTTAGCCAAATGCACATTGGGCGTGATTTCATAACTTTTTCAGTAGGAATGTCTGACTTTTCTTGCTCCCATGCAGGCTAAGATAATGGTTTAACTTAACTGTATGAATGAATAACTTTCACACAGTTGTAAAAATTGCAAACCTCAACCAGACTTCAGAAATGTAAATTGACATGAGAGCCACTTTCATCCTCGTCTGTTAATGAATGACTTTCACATGTTTCCTCCTAAATGTGCTGTTTTTGTGTAGTTTACTTTAGAAATATGATTCTTCATTCGATCCTAAACTATGATTATATTATGTCAAGTAATCTAAACCACAGTTGGTCCATGCTAAAAAAAAAGTGAGGACGAAAACGTCAAAGTTTAATACTATAATACCTTTGCAATTTGCAGTCTGTGCTTGCTAAAAAAAAAGCTCACTAAACTCAACCAAAGTACACTATAGACATACTGTCTCCTAAATGACCTTACAGTGTTGCAAGGGACGTAAATCTGGTAACCAAACCAAATTAAACTATAGACATAAGACTATTAAGACATTATCTATTATAATGAAAAATCCTCGCCCCAGATTTCGTGCCGACTTCTCCTTCATTTAGACAGCAAACAACTGAGCTAAGAAAACGATCGAAGTTCCAATTATGCTTCAGGTTAACCTCTTTAACTTACCGTTAGACAGATCTCGCCCAAGATTATCTGGATTATCAGGTAATACTTAAAAGTTTTCTACAGTATCTGACACCCATCCTACAAGTTTATTTAGCCAAATGCACGATAGGCGTGATTACATAACTTGTTCAGTAGGAATGTCTGTCTTTTCTGCTCTCTTGTAGGCTAAAAGTGTAAGATGGTTTAGCAACTGTTTCAATGAATGATGTTCACTAAGTTTCCTCGTGTGCTGTGTTTGTTAAGTTTACTTTAAGAATGTGTATTTTTTTTCTATCCGAAGAATGAAGCCACTTTAGAAAAACGCAGATGCTCGCCTGCGCGTGGGGATCGAAATCGGGTCCCCCGAATGATAGGCGAAGATCCAAACCATTACTCCACAGATACCTGTTGTGAGACAGGAAATAGTACAATACTGGCGAATTAGCTCGAGCTTTCTATTGCTTTCGCTCATCAAATTATTGCGCCATATAAACATGTCCTTCTCTTCAATCTGTGAGCTGTGTTTAATGGTTAGGCTCTTCGCCTGTCACGCCGAAGACCCCGGTTCGATCCCCAGCGCGGACGATCTGGGATTTTTTCTGCTGGGATTTTTTCCCTTTCAACCCGTGGTTAGCCCTGACAGGCAAGGTCGAAGTAGCCCGTCTCTTAAACGACCTTACAGTGTTGCAGGGGGGCGTAAAACTGGTAACCTAACCAAACCAAAATCTCCAATCTGTGTCTACGGCCCCCGCTCAGCTCCTATCCTTAAATCGCCACGCCTCTGAACAGTCATTCCCCGGACAGGAGTGGGGCATCAGTCGCGGGCGAGAGAGAGAGGTATCACAAGGCTTGGATAGACCAAACGTCTTTAGAAAGGAGACGTAACCAACAGTTAATTAGCGACTCAAATGTCGGTCATTTGACCTTAAAGTGGGCTTTACCTCTACGCCCTTGTTTGTGCATGAATATTTTACAGGTTCCCCTCCTGCCCCGCTCTGACCCCCCCCCCCCCCCCCCTTCCCACTTTCAACGCCCAAGATAAAAAAAAAGCACTGCAACTCCGACCCATAGCCTATATTATTGTAGGTGAACCATCATGTTTATCTTCTCGGGGAAACTTAAAATAATTTCGTGTGGGTCTAAGGTGGTTTTACTGCCAAAGAAAATCATGAAAGTAGAGTTGGGACAGCATATCGGCAGGTAATGTTTTGGAGGATGAGAGTTCCGAAAACGAAAGCCTAATGTAGGTAAAGTCATTCACCAGGCGCCGAGAAGGTGATAAGAGCTGATGGCTTTATTTTAGTATGCTGCACACCGTACTTCAATTAATAGATTTAAGAAAAATCATCGTTGTTTGTTCACAACCGATTATGTTTGTCGGCTACTTTAATTTGGGGTAGCGCACAGTATTACTGGTATCAGTCAACCACTGCAATGTTGGTTTAAAAGATCATTCACCTACCTCTCTCCCACCCTGTCCCACAAAATAGCCTAAACAAATCGATATAGCTAATACATTTTTTGTTCGCTTTTGGTTTTACATCCCTTACACGAGGCAACATTCTATGATTTATTATACACCCATCTCCACGAGGACCGAGCCGGGGCTACACAAACAACTTAGAAACAAACTTGGCAAAGGGGCCTCTGTTGCCGAACAGTTAAGCGCCCGTCTACAAATGAGGAAATCCCAGGTTCGAGTCCTGAGAGGTTCACCGGGATTTTTCGGAGTTTTCATATCTTCAACTCCCGTCTTATCAGAAATGGATGTAAAATTAGGAGGCTTCACCTCTTATGGCCCTACAGTGTTGCAACGGGTACCAAACAAAAACCAAACAATCAACATAGGTGAGCTAGTGTCCAGTTTGTTTTCAGTTAGTTATTTATAGAGGCACCAGCATTTCCGGCTATTTTAGCTTCTTGCTGTCTATTAAGCATTCGAAGCGTGATGACATTTTTTATTTTGTGATTCTGCGCTTTTAGTTGCTATCTTTTTCGTTTTTTCTGGTCTTGGAAGGGGGGTGGGGGCGGAGATATTTGACTTTCGGGTCGGGCATTTTGCCGCAGAGTCACAGAAAACTTCTATTTTTGTTTTGTTTTGTTGTTTAGTATTATTGCCTTTCTCACCTTGAGTCAGGGTGTAAGCCATAAGCAAACACTTTCCACTTCTCACTATCCTGGGCCAGCTTCTTGACATCACACCGGCGCTGTGGTGTAATGGTTAGGCTCTTCGCCTGCCATGCGGATGACCCCGAATCAATTCCGAGCGCGGACGATCTGGGTTTTTCTCTACTGGGATTTTTCCCTCTCAGCCCAGGTTGGCCCTGACAGGCAGGGTCGAAGTAGCCCGTCTCTTAATTGATCTTACAGTGTTTCAGGTTACGTAAAAATGGTAACCAAACCAAACAAAACCTAATTCTGTTTTGTTGTTTAGCATTCTTGCCCTTGCTTTTCTCACCTTGAGTCAGGGTATAGGCTACAAGCAAACACTTTCCACTTCTCTCTGTCCTGGGCTCGCTTCTTGACATAGCTGCATGTCTACCCACCTCCCTATACATCATTTTCTGTGACTCTTCTCCAGGTTCCAAACGGCCTTCCCCTGGATCTCTTACCCTGTGGATTCCGAATCAAAACTTTCTTTGTTATTCAATCTCCTCGCTTCCTGGGGGCATGTCCAATCATCGCTATCGCCTTCTTCAGATTCTATCTTTGACTGTGCTCTACAACTGTG
>JAUKPP010256505.1:0-12206 GCA_032273245.1 Phyllaplysia taylori
TTTCAAGTGTGCGCAACAATGAGTTTGGCATTTTGTTGTTCTGTTCCTCATTTTCATCCCGTGTTCCTCATTTTTGGAGCTGATGTTCCTCAAAATCATTTTCATAGGTAGGCATGTCTGTGGTACAACACAAAAAGCAACAGACAAAACAAATCCACCATATGATATATTTTACAATCATCCTGATGTCGATATTTTATGAACTTTTTAGATATGCTATAGCTATATTTATACCTTTTGTTTCAGGTTTTTTGGAAACAGATCTTATTGTTTTGACAGAACAGAACAGTATGACAAGTGAGTACGATGTTTGACAAGTTCAATCCTTTTTTATTGTTTGGATTTAATTGATGATACATTTATAATATTTAGGCAGTGTTTATACTACATTGTGTCCTATTGTCATGGTTATGTCTATGATAGTCCAATCTTTACTTCTGAAGAATTTAGCAAGGGCACAAATAATTTTGTATTTGCTTAGCTAAGTTGCAATTGCAATCACAATTTTCCTGGCTATGCCAGTTTTCTACTCTTTTGACCCCAGTTGATTCATGACTGGTGCAAGCGTTTTATCATGTAAATCAGATAGTCCAACTGTTTTACCTTAAAAGACAATGCCATTGTGTCTATGTTATTTTTCATTCATGAAGTAACTCCCTTTTCTAATTCTCATTCCATGCCTCTATGTATTTCTTTGTCTTTCAGAGCACTGAGGGATGCGGAAAAAGCCATTCACCTGGGGAAAGATTGGCCCAAAGGATATTTTAGAAAAGGACGTGCTTTAGCGGGTTTAAAAGTAAGTTGAGAAATTTCATACCACTGTTCCAGTCATGAAAGTGAGCACGACATTGCATTCACAAAGGGTTTTTTTTATCTTGGTGTATCTCATAATTTTGACTATATTTGTGTTCTCCATTATTAGTACATATTTTCAAAGTTTAACTTCACAAATTACACTAGGGCGTTGTTGGTTGAGCGGTAGTGCGCCCTTTTACAGATGAGGAGGTTCCGGGTCGAATCCGGGGAGGTTCACTGGGATTTTTTCAGAGTTTTTATGGCTCCGATCTCCATCCTATCAGAGATAGACGTAAAATTCGGAGGTCCCACCTTGAAATGACCTTACAGGGTTGCATAGGGCGTTAAATAAAAAACCAAGCCAAATAGCTCGCACAGAAATTTTTTACATTATGATTTTGTGACTTTTTTTTTGGCCTTGTTGCGAGGAAATTTTAGTCAGTGATAAATAGCTGCATTATTAGTCTTAGTTTTCAGTGCTTTGCTTAGTACAATGCTCTAGATATTCGATCTAAAGCTTCTTCTTGCTTTTCCCCTGAACAGATGTTTAGTGATGCAGAAAAAGCCTTTATGCAAGTACTTAAGCTTGACAAGAACTGTGATGATGCTGTGACGGAATTGTTGCGAGTGAGGACGCATCTACTTATGGTAGGTCAACTGGCATAAAGCACTGCCACTCTGTGTAACTGTTACATCTGAGATATAATCTTTTGCATAGCCAATCCACCATAGGACCAGACCAGTATTTGGAATTTATTATTTTTACTAAGTGAAAAAAGGAGAGAATGTACTTTTTTTTTAAAAACTGATCGCTTTGGATTAGAATCATACCATCCCTTTTCCCAGGAAATTGTACTCACGAATAGATGCCTTTGCAATGATTTTAAAACTCGTGTGACTATTACAAGTATAATTTACTTTTTCATACACGTTCCTTCTTAATTTGGGAAAGTGACAAAGAATCAGCTATTATAATTGTTAGAATGTCGGGACAAAAAGAAATTGTTGGAATATTTTATCTACATACACTCATGCCTTCAGCAATGTACATCCTTCTATTTTTACCAACATAATGATTTCATATTGTTGTGAAATGTTTTTGAACAGTTAGATTAAGTTACAGCAGCTGCTTGTGGTATTTTCTTTTTTTAAGACATGTAGGCCCTAAAACTTATGTTCAATCTTTACTAACTCTCCAATCGCCTCTATCATGCTACAGGACATGGGATTCTCTAAATCTAGATCTGAAGCAGCAATAAAAAAACATGATTCTGTTCAAGCGGCCTTAGACTCTCTTCTCAGTGGATGCGGTAAGATTTTATGGAAGTTTCTCTACTCTTAGAAACTATCAGTTCGTATTTTCAAAAGTAGTTTTACAAAGTAGTAGTTTTTTTTCTCTAGGTTTTCAGTGCCATATGGGGAATTTACAATAATGCTAAGTTCTATAAGTTGTTGTTTTTTTTAATAGATTGTGACTCTTTCTTTGCCTTTGTTGTAATTCTTTAGGCTCACAAGTCCTTGGTCGTAAAATTTGCTGAGAAGACCAAAACCTCTTGCAAGTTGTGACATATGGTTAAAGCAAGGGAAAATGCTCACACTTTCCATTTTTATCAACTCATAACATTTGTGTATGTGTGTGCTGGGGAGGGGGGTGGAGGGAGAGTTGCCAAAAAGCTTTTTTTTTCCTCAGAAATTATTGACTTACTTGTGTTGAGAATTGCGTCTGAGATATCTTTGTTGGTTTAAAATTATCCATGCTTGCATCAGTGCACAACAGAATGTTCGTGAAGTTACTGCTATTCCAGAAAACGGGCATGTTTCCTAGTAAATGCTACTAGTATTACCAAAATATGTTCAAATCTTTCTATTTTGTTGTGGAGCGTTAATGAATGATGAGGAATTTTGTGTTTCAGGAGATAGTTCTGTGAGTGATCTGTATATATCTGATGACGAAAACGAAGGCTTTAGTGTACATCGGCCTGCCCCAATCCCTCCCCCGACGTCAAACCCAACAGATGTGAAGATGGAGTAAGTGTTGATATTGTTTACCATATTTTATAATAATGCCAATGAATCATTTAGCTAGACACAGCTTCATATATTTGACGGGATTTTTGTATTGTGTGTCAGTGAAAAGATGTGATTTAAACTAAGATCAGCTGAATTAGTATTGAAATGGGCATGGGTTATTAAGTTGTAGACTGAAATATTGGACAGTATAAGCTGTGAACTGAACTGGTGGTGATAAATTGGCAGCGGAAAATTGATATTTTGCTGAAAAGTTCTTGTAAATTATCTTTTCAAAGCAAGTTTGTTAAAAAATATTTTGAAAGCTATTTGCTTGCCTCCACCTTATTTCTCCCTGCCTGTCTTTCCTGTGCCTTCTCCCTAATGGTTTATTGTGGGTTGTCAGCAAACTTTTGCCGGGGGTGGACGACAGTTATTAATAAGTATCATATTGATGAAACAATTTTTGTAATGTGTGCTAATTATTCATGCATATGCAAGCAATATAATAAGAGTCACTCTGCATTTGAAATCTTTATAATGGTCTTGGTTTTACACCCCTTCCCATACCACACTGCTATTTCAGAGCATTTGAATTCATGTTTGTAGTGATGTCTCTAGTGTAAAGTAATTTGTTCTAAAAGCTCAGGTAAGCTATGTGAAAGGTTAGAGTTTCTTACCCATCCTTTACTCCACCTCCTTGTTTAGTCAGTGCCCTGTACGCCAAACTCAATGCTTATAGACAAGTGATCTAACAGCAGAATGTTAAAGTTCTATTTGACTTATGTTTTTCCCAGCCCGACAAACCCTGAGGGCTTAACAGCCTTGTGGGTGGGGAATGTCTTACCAAGCGTTACAGAAAAACGATTGAACCAGCTTTTTTCAAAGTAAGTGTCTCTGGTTTTATACTTTTTACCTCATCTTTTATATTCTTTAGTTTCCATCTTTGCACTCTTTAAGAGGGGCGGCTGTAAGTTGAAATTTGGGTCAAAATGATTTATTAGTGCCAATAGAATATTTTACTTCCATAACTCTTACAACTATTTCATCTTGAGGCAAAATAAAACAATCTACTCTTGTTTTATCACACATGAGGCATTATAATTAGTAAGGACAAGTAATTATTACTCTATTTCAGCACAGATCTTGCCCATTTCCCACATTGTATTTCGTCATGGTGCTTCCAAAATGGCCTAAGTCCGACTTAGGCCATTATAGAATAAGACCATTACGTAATTCCCCACATCATAGTGCATCATTTGGTATTACATTTGTTCAAAGGTGCCCGGCCGTTTTGCTAAAATTTAATATTTCCGTAATGGTTTTTTCTTGTAACGAGTATCAGTGTTGGGCCAAATCAATTTTTCCCCTTTTTCTGAGAAGCGAAAAAAATTAGTTAGGCCATATTGTAAGCACCATGACGATTTTCACATTTTCCTTCCTTTTTTCCACACATATTTAGTATCTGGAACGTTTCTTGAGGCATGTGACTTGAGCTAGGATGAAGTCACAACACATAAAAAGACTATCCTAAAGTGATTTTTATTCATATTCAGGCATTGTTACTTAGAAGGTATGAATGTAATATTTTTCATTTATAAAGTCATCCCATTTTTAGATTATTTATTTCCATAGAGCTCCTGAGCTCAGACACATTTCACTTCTGCCATAACACTGCTGTCTTATTTTATTTGACTTGTCAGTGAAGCCAGAATCCTTTGGATATTCATGTCCTTTGTTCTATTTGCTCTGCCCTAGATTTGGCCAAGTGACCAGTGTGAGGCCCCTGCCTGACAAGTATTGTGCTTTCATAAACTTTAAAACAAAGGAATCTGCAGGTCGTGCAATGCACCAATTGCAGGCAAGTTTGTGCAAATGTTTCTTTTAAAGTAAATGTGCCCATTTTATTAGTTCTAAAAAAGTTTGTGTTTTGTTGTATTTTTGTGACAAAATTATGTAATTTAGATCCTTTGAAGTCTAAATCATAGAAACTACAGGGTCATCAAGGGACACGAGATATTAAAGTGACTTATTGTTTGTTTGTATCGAACACTGGAGGTATATGTAACATAGGTCTTTGATGAACTGGCTACAAAATTGTTGTCCTTGTGCTGTTGCCTTATTTGGGAAACATCAATGACAAAAAGCCTACTGGGCATGACTCTAAGACACACTTTAATGTGGGTAGATCAGCTTATGACTGTCAAAGCAAAGTTTTTGGGAAAAAGAAAATCTATTAGCATGTACTCCCTTGGTGTGTAATAGATATACACTAGATACTGAGGCAGTGATGAGGATTGTTTTTTACTGTTTAGTAAGAAACAAAGTGGGTGAAATTCATTAATTCATTGTGCATTTTGTGAATTGCCATTTTTTCAATCTCCTCTTCCCTGTACTTATTATCTTTCATGTGCTTGCATTCCTGTATTTCAGGGCACAGAAATTGATGGCCAGAAACTTTTGATAAAATTTCCAGACAACCCTTTAAGCAGCAATTCTGGCAACATCACTATACGTAAACCAGTCTCCAGTGGACCAGTCAAACCAGGGTAAATATTTCTAACAGTGCAATTTCCCTCTCTGTATCTCTCATATCATACTCGTGGATTAGCTCAGAAAGGAGTGAAATGTGTCTCTTAGTCTTTACTAAATGCTGTTTGCAAGAGCTGGTTTGGTCGAGCATGTACCTAGCTGTCTACCAGTTTGACAGTGTGAACTAAACATCTTTGTGTGAATGTTCATGTGTGGTAGCTCTCTTGTCTTAACTGACATCTCGTTAGGCTTCCAAAGCTCTCTTTACAAAATCTCATTAACTCATTGTTTGATTTCTATTAGATCTACAAATACTATCTAATCAATTGGCTCTTTGAAGTTTCCAGATCAAGGAACAAACCTCTCAATTAAAAAGAAAAGAAAGATCATTTGTGCACATCATTTGTATATTATGAAATAGCTAGTTGTAGAGTGGGTCAAATTTCTAACTCTGGTTCAAACCCTGGTTCAGACATTCTTGAGCCTGTGACTGGTTTGGGGAAGGGAGTGGGTGGTAGGTTAGGTTGATTGGTTGCGCTCCCCACCATTTTCCACCAGAGCTGGGTATGTTTCATGGAGAGCCTTCCCTCTGATAAATAACCTTGCAAGGCTGGAACGGGCTTCTCACTAGTGCAAAAACAATCCAAAACCCTAGTCTGACACCTCATGATATATGCAAAAACAACACTAAACTCATTCGGACACCACATGGTAAGTGAAAAAACCCAAAACCCTCGTCTGACAATCAATGGTATGTGTTTCTGCGTACTGATGCTGTTATTCATTACATACCTTGAAGGCGCACCCAAAGGAAATCTGTGGCCCACTGACAGGATGGTAGAAGAGCTCTAGGTAAAATCTCTTCTTACATTTTTGTTGTTCTCTCTGTAGCGGTACCGGGGCACAAGGTCAGACTACCCCCCATTGTGCTTGTGTCTAGTGGTTGCAGCTCTACTCTTTGTTGTTTTCTCGATGTTTATTCATACACACTTACTCTTGCGCACACGCATTCTTGCTCTCACGCAAACATCCGCACAGACAGGGACACACATTACACCCACACATTAATACATACAATCACACTCATACTTCTGGGCAAAATTAAAAAATAATTCCTACCCAAATCCTTGGAAGGGTTCTCGGTGCCGAAATGACCTTACAGACTCGATGGAGCCGTAAAACGCCAACCAAAGAAAGTTACAAACACTCTTACTTATACACAGAAGCACGCACACATGCATACACTCAAACTATCACCAATTTTTTGTGAGACAATTACCAGACTGTAACATTTGTGCTTTAAAGTCTTCAGTTTTGTGCGCACAAATTTGTTGCATTGACTGTTCTTTTTTTTTTGTCTTTAAAAGTTTTCTTTCCAGCCACAAGAGGTTAGAGAAGCTGAGGGGTAGGGGGAAAGGTTTTGGATCTAAACACAACTGGCAAAGTGCAATAAGCAGTTATTGTCTGTAGCAATAGAGTAGATGTCACTTTCTGTTTCAGTACATTTTCCTTGTGGTCAGTGTCAGTTTTCAAGTTAATTTGTTATAAATGAAGACTTTGCAAAGTAAGATCTATCTGGTTGCCATTGCTTTTTCTGTGCATCAGATGTTCATTTTTTTGCTGCGTGCATGGCAAAACAAATTTTGATTAATGTTTCCAGTTGAAAGCAAGAGAAAAGTGTCATGATTGTATTAGCAACTTTTTTCTTTTCTTGCTTTGCCTTCAGCAAGGTTTAAGTGTTTGACAGTCACTGTCAGCTTAAAAACGTCCGATTTAATTTGGGTTATTTATTTTAAAAGATAGCTGTGGTTTTAGGTTTTTTTTGGCAGACCACCT
The DNA here is from genome assembly GCA_032273245.1 of Phyllaplysia taylori. Taxonomy (NCBI): domain Eukaryota; kingdom Metazoa; phylum Mollusca; class Gastropoda; order Aplysiida; family Aplysiidae; genus Phyllaplysia; species Phyllaplysia taylori. Next base: position 7,171 of record JAUKPP010256505.1, read on the forward strand.
CGGTGAAGGTATTATTACAGAACTGAATCTTATCTTGATATTTCTTCCTGTTTCACTGGCAAAGTCAAAATTTTGCTTGGTGCTAACTTGTCTGTCTCACGGCCAATCTTAAAAACTGTTACAACTGCTTTATATAACATTATTTCCAAATAAGTTTTTCTTTTCTTCAATGACTTCCTTCAAGGTCAGGATTGTAATTATCTTTTTTTAGCATACAAGTTTTCTTGTCCTTTCTGTTCAGTTTGTTTTGAATTCTTGTCACAGCGGTCACGGACTCCAATGCAATTATTGTAAAGAATTTGGTTTTCTTTTTCTTCTGTTCAAGTTTTACACAAGACAAAAGTGCGATTCCTGTATAATATCTCAGTCGGGAGGCCATTTCCTTCTTTCTCTATATGCATTAGAGGATGATTTGTCAGCTCTGTACAATTAATAAAGGATCTGCTAATGAAAAAGTTTTAATTCATGTTCATTTCCATTGAAGGCAAACTCGTCACAAACTTGGGGAAATAGGTGTTTTTGCTTTTTCAAGATTAGACTTTATCATGTTCATGTCAAAGTCTTTGTTGGACATCATGATTTGTGGCTATGGGTTTTCTGATTTCATTCTTTAGCTCATTTGCTGCAGTCTTAATTTTCTTTACTTGTTGGAAAAAATGCCTTTTTAATTGAGTTTGTTTCAGTTGCAAGAAATGTCTTTCTGATTTGGGTTCTTTCTTTTTTTTCCTTTTAGACAATTGAAACCCTTGGATCCTGCATTTTTTAAACAGGACAATTTTCTTATCTTAATATATTTTTAGCCTGTCTGATGATAAAAATTTGTCAAAGAACTGTGTTGTGATTGTTATCCCAGGTGTCTACTATATGTTTATTCACAGAGACGATTAAGTGAAAGTGAGAATGGGAATGTACAGGGAAGAGTAGTCCTTCATGTACATTTACTTTCATACTATCCATGTTTTTATTCTTATATGTAATTGTGTTATTTCAATGAGTCTCCTAGCTAATATCATTTTCTGTTTAGCAATGTACTGTTGTGTCATATTCTGTTTTACCACTCATCATTAACAGCTTGTTTTGTCGTCACCACTAGTGAGTGCATGGCCTGTAGCTAGTTGATGTTGTGCCTCTCTCTCCCCATCCTTGTGACATTTCAGTTGTAGTTGACTTGTGTTGTGTTGTCGCAGTGGATGTTAGCTGAACCAATGTCAAGCCAAGAAATGAATTTGAAATTGATTTTTTTTTTTATATATCTCGGTGGGAAATTTTGGTCATATTGGCACTTACAGAAATTAAACATTATTTTAATGAAATGTAACAGACAATCTCTACTCACCAATATTTTGCTCTAAATCTGGGTTCAAACAAATCAGGCAAGGCCCATTTTTCTTTGGCCACCCCTGTGGCATCCATACTAAAGTGTCCTTGCTGGTAGTTTCAATTTTTTACTGGTTAAATATTTATAATTATCCATGTAGGTCTCTTTCACATGCAGACTCTCATGTTGCTGATTGTTTTACTTAGGGGCGAGTAATACAAAGATTTTAGTGGAGAATTCGCCACTTTGCAAAAAAAACAGCGATGTATTTAGACACAAGTAGCAACTATGGGCTCTATGCTGAATGATCTTCCTCTGGGAAAGATGTGACAATTCTTTTATTGCCATAACACTAGTAATAAGATCAATCAGATTGGCAACTTTATCTTATGAACTGCAGCAAGGTCAGTGTCGACGTCTACATAATGAGAGCCGTCCTTCGGAAATTTGTTGTTGTTTTTGTGATCAACTGTCAGTCTGGTGTATCATTGTTTTAAAACTCACTGGCATGATGATATTAAAATCACTAAAAACTCTACCATGATTTCCAGTCCACAAAACCATATATGATTATGTATTGACGGCAAAGATGATGAACCGGCGCCGTGGTGTAATGGTTAGGCTCTACGCCTGTCATGTGGAAGACCCGAGTTCAATCCCAGTCGTGGACTATCTTTGTTTTGTTCTCCTGGGATTTTTTCCCTCTCAGTCCGCGTTGGCCTTGACAGATGGGGTCAAAGCAGCCTGTCTCTTAAATGACCTTACAGTGTTGCAGGGGACGTAAAACTGGTAACCAAACAAAAAACCAACAGATGATGACAAAATATTGGTGACATTATTGGCAATGACCTTCTTCAATCATTTGAAATGACCTTCTTCAGTCATTTGACCATTGCTTGTGACGACAGATGTGGACCAGCGTCTGTGGTGTAATGGTTAGGCGCTTCACCTGTCATGCAGAGGACCTGAGTTCGAGGCCCGTGTGGGGCAGTTTGTTTGATAAAGTATTTCTCCGTTTTTCTGCTGGGACAATGTTCCTCTCAGCCCGGGTTGGGTCTGACAGGCAGGATCGAAGTAGCCTGTCCCTTTAATGACCTTATAGTGTTGCAAGGGACGTTAAGCCAAGACCAGAACAAACCAAACCAAGAAGATGTGGAAAGATGCCCGAGCACTTTGTTGAGTTTTTATGCAATTATTTTCTAGACTGTAGTGAACAGGTGCAGACATGTCTTTTGTTTTGTTGAATTCTTGGGTTTCTCATGATTCTGCAACAGTTGAATGTTCAATTTTTCTACCTTCACAGATGATTCTTCAGTTTTTTAAATATGTTTTTGTTGTTCAGTTTCGCCTAGGTCAAACAGAGCTCTTGTAAAATGGGAGATGTGGGTGAAAATCTCTCAGTGTGTCTGAAAAAACACTAAATAAAGAAAATTAATCTCTACAATATGTTGATCCCCAATTGATGGCATCAGACAGAACTCTTGAAAAAGTGACAAACAGTCAGTTAGAAATGTGTTTGTCTGATGATAAAGGATAATAATTTTTCTGTCTCTGACGATTTACTCTCTGAATAAAATGTTTGGTGTCATTGAAGGGTAATAGGCAGATCAATATACCAATCTATCTTTGAAGAAATGCAAATTTTTGTATTGTGGTCCTTTCTAGAAGGCCTGCTCTCAGGAATCCTGATCAACATATTCAAAATGGGTCAAAATTGGAGCACAGGGAAGTTGAAAAACGTCTTGTGACAATCGAATATGGGCACCATCTTGGCTTTTATACCATTATTATCAAGTGAAATTTCTCTAAAAAATGACTTCAAGTTTTCCATGAGACTATGAGAAAAAGCAATAAAACAAAAATTTACAATAATTTAGGGGTAGAGCTGTAGTAATTCATAAACAGTCTCGTCTAAGACAGAAGTTGACCATTATGATGTGCCAGTAATAGATCAAACGGATAGTTACTGTCTTCCATTCATTTCATGGATTCTGTTTGAACACCCAGCTGTTATTCATTTGCTCAGTCTGTGATGTTTGTTCAGATTTTTGTCCCGTGTTTGGTGATACCCCGTCTGTGATTTGCTTCATTTACCTCTTGTTTAATACTTCTTTTAAGTCTTTGCCCTATACATTTACTTGCTCGGTATTGATAGTAGTGGGGTATAACTGTGACAAAACGTGAAGGGAACGTTCAGATGTTTTAGCCACAGCAGCATACATTTTCAAATTTCAGTTATAATAATATCACGCTGAAAATTTCCGTAATTGTGGATTTTGTAAGCAGTATCACATAAAAAAAAACCTGAAGGATAAGAAGTGGAGAAAAACATTTTCACTTGTATAGAAGAAGAATTTCAAAAAGAAAAATTATGGCTTGCTATATTGAGAAATACATTGTTTCTTAGCAAGCTGACCACCACAGTGAAGTGCAAAATACCCGAATTGATAGCAACAGAGTGTAGATGAAATTGTTGTCACAAGGGAATACTGGAGTTTCCACAGGGTATAAATTATTGTGCCTTTGTGTAATGCTGAGTTGAGACTTCATTCTTTGTGTCCTATACACTGTGGACGTTCAGGAATCAAAGCCATTGCCATGCCTTTATGTGTGAGTGACTTGTGTGTCAAGTGGATTCTCCATGTTTCTGACCATTAAAAGACTTTTTGTTTCCTCCATCAGCAACAACGTGAGGAACACAGCCAAGCAGACGGGTCCTGTGAACGGAGACGAGTGCTATTTTTGGAGAACAACAGGCTGCACTTTTGGAAGTGATTGCAAGTGGCAGCACAACCCGAAAAGTAAAGGCATCGACCGGAAACCTTGGCAGAAATAACGTATTTGTGCCCATTTGTACAAAGAGATCAGCCTGAAAAAAACCAGAGCCACCCATATAGGTGTATTTTTCTCACAACATAGTATGAATTCTTAACTTTTAAGCTCAAATGGATGAATGAAAGGAAATAGACTCAGTTGCCAACACACCCAAGAGCTGTTTGTTTCTGTGAATGAAGTATGAAGTCCAACGTGTCTTGTTCCTAGAAGCTCACCGAGATATGACGTGAAACGTAAGCCCGGCTCACCACTGGCAACACAGTCAGTTGTGCAGACCTGTCAATCTCAGTTCAGATTTTATGCCTTATGAGATCTGTTCAGGGGTCGGTTTTCTCTTGTGTACCATTGTCAATATGTGTAATGAACATCAAGTGAACTTATCCTAATGTTTGTTCCTTGTACTTGTTCTCATCTCCTCAAGCATATTCAGCTAGAGGACATGTGTGGCTAGCTGCCATAAATAAAATTCAAATGTTTTATCACAAAGTGATTTTAAGTAAATGTTTTCTTCATTAGACTATTTTAGGTTTCTTGCTCTCTTTGCCCCCATGTAAATGTATGAATTTAGCATGCAATTTCTAAAAAATTACTAAGTGTATACCTGAAGTGAGTGTGTAATAAACATTCATTTTTTTTTTTTACAATTCGCTTTTTGCTCTTGAAATCGTTTAATGTTGTTTTTTATGAACAAGTGCCTAGTATGTGAAATGAGTGTAGCAGTGTTGTGGTCATCTTGTAAGGGGTAAGAGGAAGAATGAGGAAGGGATTAGATGTTTGGAATCTTGTGGTTCCTATATATGCTCAAACCAGGGTGCATACGCAGGTATGGAAGTATGGAAAAAGTATGGAAAATGAAAATCTCAATTTCAGACTTAAAAAAGCC
>JAUKPP010256515.1:1313-15515 GCA_032273245.1 Phyllaplysia taylori
CCCCCCCAAACCAAAACAAGCAAGCAAAGCCAAGCGTGGAGCTCGAGGAGAAGGCTTTGTTATGTATGCTGCTATGCTCTCTGCTATGCTCTCATTTGTTTTTTTGGGTACCAGTTTTACAAAATTTACATCCCTTACAAAACCATAAGGTTATTTAAAGGACGTAGGCTACTCCTTTAACCCTGTCTGCCAGGGCCAACCTGGGATGAGAGGGACAAATCCCTGCAGAAAAACATTATCATCCCCACGTGGGATCGAACTCGTGTTTCCTTAGTGATAGATGAAAAGCCTCGGTATTACACAACAGATGCTGGTGCGATCTCATTGTACAGTTGAAACCTTTTATAACAGGGAATGTGGGAGCGGGTATATCCGAAGGGCACAAAAAAGCAGGGAAAAACAAAAGGGGATTTTAAAAATCCTTGTTATGTCAGGACGCCATTACACTAGAGCCTGTTATATGTATTGCATCTCCATGAAATCAGGTGCTCCTCAAAATAAGGGGAACGGAGTTATCAGCCTTTTGCTAGGAAACATTAGTAGCCATTTTCTCTCTAATTTTCCTTCTGATAGTAGGTGACTCTTACATAATCAAAATTACAAATCCTAACTTCTATTCAATAATTCAAGATAAATTAATAATTCCTTCACAGTAGTAGTAAGGAGTGGGTTATTCATAGAGGCGCCAGCCTCAGCTGTTTTAGCCTCTTAATTCCTTCACAGACAGCTAGAGAAATGTTCAAGGTTTAACATGATACCAATAACTCAAAATGTCAAAAAATTGACGAGACCTGGTTTCATTGTGTTGCAACACATATCATGTTTCCACTGTAGTTACGAGGCAGTGAGATTTTCCGTCTATGAAGTTCATGCTACTCGCACTTAACTAAATACAGACAAAAACAGCACAACTATCAAGGAAAGTAAAACTTAAGCCAAGACACATTTCTTTTGATTAAAAACTTAAAATCCTGTTTATTTGGTAACTGGTATTACATACATTACATATAAAACCCTAGTCAGTATTATCTTCCATCCAGTTCCAAAGTACTATAAAAGTGACAATAAAAATATGAGCTTTCGGAAACATTTTTTTCATTTTGAAAAAATGAAAATAAATGCCAGTGGCAATAAAATATTTTGCACAAGCCAAATGAGCCTTTTAATCGAGTAAGTTATTTCAGGTGGGACCAGTGAAGGAATATCAGTCACCGACTTTTCAGTCATTTAATTTTTACTGCGCTAATTGACACATGAACTACATAAAATCAATAATACCGTGGTACTCTACAGTAACTTGGAATAAACCAAGAAGACAGATTTAGTGTAGAAATTTTCAGATTTGCTGTAGGGACAATTTAAGCTTATACTGAGCAACCTGGAACCTTCAGAAATGAAACATTTGACAATCTACGAAACATTTTCCAAATGATAAAATATGAACAATATAATTTCAGTGAAAGGAAAGCTCTTTTCAGGTTTATTCCTGCTCATTAACTTCCGTGTGCAGTGAATGAAGAATAAGAAGCCAAAGAAAGTAGTTCCACATTTGAAATTTGTGGAGAAGGTAGTACTAAAGCTTCATTTACACAGTACAGAACATTTCATTGTGTGTCACAACAACTGTAAATGAACAAATGGCAGTTTCAGTCTGAAAAATGGCAGAGCCAAAAAAAAAAAAAAAAAAAAAATTCAAAAGGAGGAAAAGTTAGTGAAAGAACACTTATTGCTGTGACTCAATCCACATCATTCATACAGCAACACTTCCACACATCACGCAATGAGAATTTTTTTTTTCTTTGATTCGGCATTTAAGTGCAGCATGAGCTTCAGTCTTAAATCAACACTGCTAGTATCATGACATCATTCTCTCGTTGCAGCTTACGCTCGTAATCTCACAATTCAATGAGAAAACAACATCTAACTCCATCAGTATTGTTGAAACAATCCCTTAAATCCACAGCCATGCAATACCGGTAATATATATATTTAGATATTTTCTAACACTGAGAACAAAATCGATTAGAAAGAGAGAAAAATTTTTACACAACTCATCATTGCAATTTCACATTTGTGCATCATCAAAATACAACATGAAAAAAGGTGAGAGCTTACACAGAAGAGAATGGTCCAGACTCATCTATCTATTGTTTCTCAGCATTAACTGCAACAGTAGTAAGTACATGACCGGACATTCATCACAGCACAACCTCAGGATCATTCAGAACACTGGTATTCTTACCCCATCCACTCATATCAATAGTCTTTCACACAAGCAACATGATCTGAATTATGAACAGTGGTGTGAAATCTGTGACATCTTGAATAATATTAAAAAACTGACTCACTGAAGACAAGGTGTGAAAAGTGAACAAAGCTGGAGTCCGAGTGACTTTTCAACTAAATGATGACAATGATGATTCGCTGACTGCATCTCACACAAAGATCTTGGTCAATCAAACTTTTATCACCTGAGGCTTTACACACTGACATGAACCAAAGTGTTTTGGTGCAAGTTACAACCAAACAGCACAAATTGTTCACATCAAGATTCATTGCAATATTTTATAACCACTCTGATCGTAATCATAGAAATAACAATGAGTGACTATCACACGTTCTTGCATAAGAGTAGAAACAATAATACCCCCTTCCCTATGACACTCTGTGGTCATTTTAAATACAAAACAAAACCTTGCAGTCACAGGGTAGAAGCACTGAAAGAGATGCTCACAATAATTTCAGGTGGATACAGCAACAAAAAAAAGTCTACAATTAAGCAAGATCATTTTCTACAAAGTTAAGTGTAAACAGCTGACATACTTGTTACAGTGCATCACTAATGCAAGTGCAGAATGCCGACGCCTCTCACTACACAAAGCAACCATGTAACAATTAAAATATCCAATCAATCCGGGTTGGGTGGGACCAACAGAATTAATGACGATGTTCTGGGAATGTTTCACAATCATCACAAGTAGACAGAGAGAATCAATACACATCTGGGGGTGGGTAACGGGAACACTTGACAGTTACGGAGTGGACTGGGAAAACCCAAGGAGATTCTAAAAGACCTATAATTATCGTGGGAGATGCTCTGTGATAAAAATGGCATTGGTGATATTTTCCAACCACTAAATATCGTTTGATTGATACTTTAGAAAAGCCATTATTATGATTATTACTGGCACGTTTGTCTGATTCTGAGAGCGAAAGATATGCTTTTTTTACCTTCAGCAACATGACTGTTTTTGGTTGCTTTCATATAAAATTCTTTTAGAAACTTACGTCTTGAGAAAAAGATGAGAGAGACAAAATACCCAGACAATTTCTTATACAGGTAGCATTGAAAATCCTAAAACCTTCTTCACAACAGTTTTCTCAACAGGAACAGTGTGGAGGCCGCCATCGCAGAGAGAACTAAGGACACTGGGAGGCTGCTGCCGCTATTGCACAGGTCGTCGTTGTTGCACTCGCAGTACCAGGACTTGAACCTGTATGTGCCGGTGCGTTCCAGGCACTCCTCACCGGGGGATCCACGTGTGGCGCACTCACGATGGATCCTCGTCACATCATCTCCGTCGATGTTCACTGAAAAATTTATGAAAAATAAAATTTTCTGGCAAAACTATGATTCACTATGCTAACCTATTTTTCATTAGGAGGGGGGAGAGGAGATCATGGTTACATAACACCATGAACATTTAGGCACTTAAAATCTCTTGAACGTAGCCATTACTACAGATAAAAGCAAATTCAGCTGAAACAGCCCAAGTGACCACCTGTACAAACGACAACTGCCCACTTCGCATTTTTTCTATATATATAGTGATATTGTCCAAGGCGACCACTTGTCGCAACTGGCATCGACCACCCTACTAAATTGACCAACAGCTACAAAAACCAGCCCAAGCTGATAATTCAATTCCTGTTTCATCCGACATGTTGCCATAATCATGGGTGCCTATCATTGTGGACTAGTGATGAGTCTGAGTCTAAGCTGCAAGTACCCTTTCTTTTCACCTATTTTTATAACATATTATCTCCCCCCAAAATTTACATACCAGGACTGGGCATTGGCAAGGTTGGTGCTAAGCTGTGTTGATGATTGGGTTCACAAACTTTCAGCTGCGCATGAGCTTGGCAAGCAACCATCTTAATCCATTCACCTGTCATTATTAATCACTCCCATCATAATTCACAATACAGTGTAATTTCTGAAGGCAAAGCCACTCGTCCCTCTGTTTACCCCGTCAGTTTCAACAGACTTGCCATAGAAGTGTTGCTTGTTTATTGAGTGGCCATAGCTCATTTCTTTATTTCCCCCTGGCATTCTATCTCCCTCATCTGATACATTTTGAACAACAAAAAATGTAAAGCCTAAACCAACCTTCCCCCTCTCCAAAAAGAAAAAAGATCCCAAACGTTTTAAAAACATCCCACTTATGAAAGTGTTCTTTTCTCCATTTCATGTTACCTGACCTGTCCACGACAACCACGACGGTGTGTGGTCATCATCGGCAGGTTCAACTGTATTCTCTATTGCCTTACAATGATTTGAGCTAAAAAAAATGTTCTAAATACATTACTCTGGTTAACTTCCCCAGGAGCTTTAGATTTTACACACACCACTATCAACTTTGAAAGGTGATTTCAATGCCTGGAAGCAGACTAGGACAATAATTATTCCATGAATGTGGACCCACAATTACCCAAACACTGCCATGACAAGCACTTTGGTGAGCTCATATGCACCACAATCACTCAGATCATACACACTTATGGAGGCAGTTTTTACCTACCTTCCATCTGTGACACTATAGTCATTACAATGAACACTGGAGCATTAATAGACTCAAAATGGCTTTTATGTACTTTCTTTTTCAGTAATTGAATATGCGCAAAAATCTTTTCCTCACATATTAATAATGTGTGAGTTTGCTAACATTGCAAGAACATATATATTACATATCTACTACAACTTCATGAATGATAAAAAGCAAGAGTCCACAATGAGACCACATTCAAGCGGCATGTATTTGGTGGCTGTTGCCCCATTTTGTACTTTGTTGATCATAAAGCACCCCCAGCATTGAAATGAAACCTCCACTGAGCACTACATCCTTCCTAGTATTGAGAATCTCCAGTTAGAACTCAGGTAAAAGCTACAATGACTGAATTTTACGTACTTGGCCTATTTATCCTACAATGGCTTGTGTTTCCACATGTGCACTGCAGGGTCCCCACACCATACAGTTAACCATGTTCCATTTTCGATGGGTACTCTAGTTTAAACTGAGAAGGGTGGCTTCAGATTTGATACATTTTTGCTGCCTTGTACAGTATCATGCTATGCACCAGAGCAGAAGGTGCTATTCTACATTCTTTGCTTCCCCTGGTGGAGGGTCCCAAATATTACTGGGTGAAAAAAAACACCCATAAAAGACAAGCACCCCCCTCCCCTCCCCCCCCCCCAAAAAAAAAAATTCAATCCCCAACAGACAAAGCACTCCAAAAATATGTCGCTACTCTAAATGATACTTACTGTTTTGCTCAATTTTTCTGCACATGGTCTCATTTGTTGAGCATTCTCTCTCCAACGACTTGATGCCGACTGGATTATTGCATCTCTTGTCTTCATACGAGTTGCATTCATAGCAGCGGATTGCCATACCTGAGGATAAAGGCATAAATTTGCTTTTTGATTATACTGAACAATTATGGCTTTACAGCACATTCAACACTGTAAGACATGGTCATTTCAGTTTCAGTGCCAGAAAATGCAGCTGCTCAAAATAAGCAGTCAGATGAAACAGGCTGGAGAGAGAGGGAGGAAAGAGAAACCAAGACAAAGAGAGAGGAAAAGATTAGGCCCAATAAATTCAACGAGGGTGGGCATGCCCTTGGAAAGTAGACTGAGATCCCCGAAAAGGCAGGGGGGGGGGGGGGGGAGAAGTGGTGGCTGTCCAGGCACACCAGAGGCTGACAAGGCAACAATCCCAGTCAGAAGTTACATTTCGTGTTTTAATATTTAACCAGAATGTGTTTTTGTTTTTAACATTGTGGCCTAGTATTGATAGGGAGACTTCTGTACAGAGCCACCAGTTCAATTCAACACGTCAAACGGGAGGACTTTCATATTAAGCAACCTGTTTGTTTAAGCACGTCACATTCACCAGGCTATGCTCTGGTGGTAAACATGACAGGTAGAGATGCGCTCTTAGATGTGCCCAAAGTTCCTCTTTTTAATACAATATACATGTATATATATAACAAAATTCCTAAATCCTTGGGATCTTAGGGGGCATATAGGCATAGGCTTTAAAGAGGGGGTTGGAAACTTGGTCGCTCATTACATAAGTCCTTCCTGTCATACATATATTATTACTAGGCTCTGTTGGTAAATACGACCGGTCAGGATAGAATTACGACAGATATGCCAATTTTTTTTTTTTTTTTAAACCAGACATCCTTTGGGGGTCTTGGGGGGCATAATTGTAGGGTTTGAAGTGGTCTCTAAAGCGGCCCATTCACGTTTGTTCCGATGGATGTAGGTGGGGTAGCCATTCTCGCCTTCTGTGGGGACCTGTGTGATTTTTTCACACACACACACACACAGCGTGTCCAACCCTGGTTTGTCTGGTAGGCTACATGTGCAGCCCGCTGTAGTTTTCTATTTTTTTTATTTAACAAAATCATTAAAAATTGCATCGGCTCTGTGTTTTGTATCAAACTCATGGTAAATTTAGTGCTGATTACGGATCTGAAGTCAAAACAGCATTTTGAAAGAAAAAGTTGCAGTTTTTTAAACCACGTGTGTCTGCTTCCGGTCCCTTTAATCCTGTCGCCCGTTCCCAGATCAAGGCCAGGATCTTGGTTCGGGATTGGGACTAGGTCCTATGGAATCCGTCACGCTTATTATACAGTTTTTTGTAGGTCTTAATCCAGAACTAGGGTGAGATGCGAGCGTGTGTGGGGTGCTTAACAGTTTGAGACTTGGTCGGTCGCTCATTGCGGAAACCTTCCGTTGACATAGTACTTGGGTTTATAATCATCGAGTAAGCTCTGGCTTGATGGTTATAATGAGCAGTGACTGCATAATCAAGTAGGCACCCAGGCCAAGATAGTGATGTGATCAAAGTAACCTCCCTCTGCTCAGAGCCGAAAGTGGCTTGTTTTTATTCCTCCACTTATTTCCAGACTTTAGTGACAAGTGCTTGTTTATTCCCAGATAAAAATTCTTGCTATCAGAATTTAATATCCCCCCCTCCCTTTCGATTTGCAAGCCAGACAGTGCTTGTTTCCTTGGCGGTCATATTTGACTTTTAACTCTGCACCATTCCCCTCCCTTCCCTTCCCCTCTCATATCAAGGCAGGTCTACCACATTTTTGATAAAAATCATGAGAGCGGCATCGACAAAGCTTGCTTTTATTCTAGTCAATGAGAACAATGGAGCCTTTTAGTTGATGGTTCGGCAAGGGTGACGTTCGCCTCTCTGCTCCCAAGTATCAGGACCTTAGGCTTAGGTGTAGACTACTGTAATATAAATAAATAGGCTCACCAGTAAAAAACAATGCAATCTTGATCACAAACAAGGCTAGATCTATGACCGTCAGATACTGATAGTGAAATACTGAACTGATGGTACAAGTCAGGCTGGGGGGTACCACGAATTTGGATTACAGGGTGTCCAGCAAAATCTACCAACAACAAAAAATTCTAACTCAGGGTAAAAAATCCTACATTTTTTACATGAGAATACAATAATGTATCCTGATTTAGATGGCTTGGCTTGCTTTGGTTTCCAGTTATACGTCCCTTGCAACACTGCAAGGTCATTTAAGAGACGGGCTACCCCTGCATGTCAAGGCAACCAGAAAAAAAACCAGAACGTGAGCGTGTGGGATCGAACTTGCATCTTCCACATGACAGGGAGGAGCCTAACCATTACACCACAGCCTCGGTCTGATCTAGATGTAGATACAAGTTATATCAAAAAGATCTAATAAGTACAGAGCAAACAGAATGTGACATACTCTGGATCAGTGCCTGTCTGTAGGCTTACCTAAGCGTAATGTAGGTTATGAAATGCATTGTATTTGGAGATATTGAGTGGGTTTCGGCACCCATGTTACAACCAATTAGGATCTTAAGTCTCTGCTATTGCGGGTAAATTTTACTACTAAAGGCTAAAAAAGACAGAGTGAGAAAAACAGGGATTCTAAAAAAACCTGTTATGTTATTGGGTATCTTGTAGCTTCGTTTGTTAAAGTCACGTAAGAGTATCGATTTCGTGCGGGTATCGAAGAAGAGTGAAGAAAGCATGAGACTGGAAGGAAACACAGCAATTTTATGCAACAATTCAGAATTTCCATGGCTTAGACTTAGACTGAAATACAGTGGAACTTCCCAATAACGACATCGCTCAGGACCGTGAAATTTTGTCGTTATTCAGAAATGTTGTTACTAAGAAGTCTCCAAGTCCAAGATGGCGGACATTGGGGTGTGGTAAATCCGTCAATGAAACAATGTGTTGTGCTGGTTGTCTCCCGCGAATCACTGATACGTTAAAATGTGTTTTCCCGATTCTTATTTCATTATTGTTATGATTATGATTGTAATTGTCTTGCTATAATAATGCCATTTCCCTCTGCAGTTTATCCGGGCTTGGGACCGGCAAGAGTGCAGCTGAATTACAAACAAAGGGTAGGAGTAAACGTCAACAGTTGCAACCTCGTTGTAGTTATGCAGAGGTTTTACTAGAATGTATGTCGCAATTTAGACGCTTTTATTACTAATGTTATATAGTAAAAAAATCGTGACCAGAAGCCGATGTCCTTATCCAAAGAATGTCCCTATTCAGAGAGGTCGTTATCAGGAAGTTCCATTGTAGTTCTGAATTGTAATAAAAATGCTAGGATGAGTGTTTCCTCCTGGTCTCACGCTTAGCTCAAACCACTTCGATACCCGGGAGACATCGATACCCGAGCTTTGACTTTAACAACGAAACTACAAGATCACCTTGTTATTGACATTGACATACATGATACATTCATGGACGTCATGCCATGGTCCCTGCAAAACCCGGACCTGTTATAACTTATACATGGGTTCCACTGCAGTTGAAACTTGGGTTAAGACTTGGGACGAAAATTAGACCCAAAATCTTATCCTTACCCTTACCATTTTCTCTCATTTTACTGACTCGGTCTGCAGTCTAAAAAAGAGTGACTGTTCCAGACCTCAAAGTCAAACGAGTTTGCATGCCAGCAGACCCCCAACAACAAGAGGTCACAATGCCGCTAGCCTATCGATAAGCCTTACTGAGCGTGCAACCGAGAGACGAGGTCACTGACGAGGGGAAAAATAGTGAAATCTTACCTTCTTTGATCAGGACTGACAATACAACGGCTAAAGCCAGCATTCCTTGTGAGACTTTGACATTCATTTTTGCAAAGCGGGTGGTTGTTGCTACCGTTTGAGGGAAGGCGTCAGTTTACAGAGTCCTTACAGAGCTTTCCGTTGGGTCACCTTCAGTCTGCTACAACTTCCGCTTGCGCCACCAGCGCCGTCTGTTGTCTACCGGAAAGAGAATAAAGAATAGTCTTCTTCGTTTATTGTGAAAACCGAAATGTGTGTATTGCGAAAATGCATTGCATAACATAAATTAGGAAATAAAACTGGCAATGTGCCACAGAATTGCATAAAAACTCATTTTCATTTAATCTAAACGTACTTTAAGTTTCACCAATAACCTAAATGTGCCACATTCTTATTTGACCTATTTTTTAATTCTAATAGAAAACAGACTATGGTAATAATAATTGACCCTCACATTCAGCAATTTTCTGCTTTTAGCGTTTCCCTCTGTTTGTTTGTTACCGGCTCAGTCAATCAGTGCTCAGTGAGCCTGTTTGTAGGCTACGTACTCGCAACAAGTATTGGGCAAGAACTGCAATGGTGAGGGTGAAGAAATAAATTATTTCTCAATCTCCTCATTACCTTGCCTAATAGGAATGAATATTGGTGAGCCCATGCTGTGAGGATCCGGTCCTTTGCATTGCATGAAAAAACAAAGAAACATCGCGTATATATATTATATATATATAACTTTTTTGGTTTGTTTGGTTACCAGTTTTACGTCCTCTGCAACACTGTAAGGTTTTAAGAAACGGGCTACTTCGACCCTGCCTGCCAGGGCCATCCGAGGCTTAGAGAGAAAAAATCCCAGCAGAAAAAAAACCCGCAGATCATCCGTGACAGGCATCGAACTCGGGTCTTCCGCATGATAGGCGAGAGCCGAACCATTACACAGCAGCGCCGGTACAGCTGTTTCATGAAAATGAAAATATAGAATCTAGATTCTAATGAGTAGCCTACCAGTACATACAATTTATATACATGTAATTTATTATTATTAATATACATGATGTATCTTTTAAGGGGGAAGCGAGTGAGTAATAGAGAGAGAGAGTGTGAGATAGGAAGTTTTGTGTATCCAGTACAAATTAATGTTCTATTAAGTTCCTTTAGTTTACTTAAAGGTTAAATAGTAAATCTTGTATAATGTTGAAAAACATATGGTAACAAAAATGTAACATTTTAGTTTCTCCTTGCTTTTCCCAACATTTCTCCGACTCCGGCTCAAAATAATATTTTCCGTGTCTGAATCTTCACGAAGATTTACCTGTTGCTGTAGTATCGGTAGGTGCTTCTCGCGCTTTCACTTGCCTCGCCTCGTTGGCTTTCTTCACTCGCCCCTCTGACCTGCATCAACTCGACACTCGGCAGCGCCTCGGGTCACGAAACTGTCAGAAGTTGTCCTTCAGATCACGTGGCCGTCACGTTGCGCAACTACATGACCAGAAACAGAGCAGATCGCTCGCGTCTGTCTGAGACTGCTATCTGAAAAGTATGGAAATCTGTGAGTCTCTCTTTCTCTCTCTCTCTCTCTCTCTCTCTCTCTCTCTCTCTTTGTTTGTTCTCTCTCTCTCTCTCTCTCTCTCTGTTTCTTCTCTCTCTCTCTCTTTATCTGACTCTCTCCCTCCTCCCATTCTCTTCTCTCTCTCCCCCTCCTTCTTCTCATTCTCTTCTCTCTCTCTATTCAGGCCTATCTACAACTATGTCTCTCTGTGTCTCGCTGTCCATCTTTCTGTTTGCCAAACTACTAGAATATCGTAGCCTTCTATCTGTCTGTCTAACACCATAGTGTCCACACTATCTGTCTGTGGCTGTATGTCCGTCTGCGTTTCCCTCTCTATATATTCAACAATATCCCTCTGTATTTCTCTCTCTGTCTCTCTCCCTCTCTTTGCTTTGTCTGTCTGTCCAGCGCTCCCAGGCTCCCTAGAACTAATAGTGTGCATCGCATCATTACATGAACGCCTAATACATGAACGATGTGTATTAACGCTTTTTTTAGTCTATCTGCCTGTCTATCTATCCACATGGTATCTAGGCTATCTTTCTGTCCGTCTGTCTGTCAATCTATCTGTCATTTTGTCTGTCTGTCTCTCTCCTTCTTACGCACGCACACACATACACACACACACAGGCCTACACCCGCGCGCTTATCGCACGCTCTCTCAAACACACACACACACACACAAACAGCATAACGACAACACATTTTTTTTACACCTATCCAACAAACACAATTGTCACATCAAAGATGATAAAAGTTCAAGACGACAAAAAACAAACAAACCCCAATATCAAGCAAAGAACTGACACACACCCCACCCAATCCCCGCACAAACAAAAGAAAACCAATAACAAAATACACGTAATTATTGAAAAAGACAGAAAAAAGTTTCACTGACTGATGCAGAGAGCAGCTAGGAGCCTGACAGCGGCCTGTGGCGGGTCACAGTCCGGGAAGATGGGCTGCAGTGTGTAGTAGGCGAAGGTCAAGGCCACGATAGCTTGGGCGGTCGGCCTGATCACGATCAGATTCACCTGGGGAAGGCGCATGTCACACCATCGTAAACTTGCTGTTGTTGAGCTGTTATTTTCTATTTCTTAACTTTACACCCTTTGTAACACAGTAAGGTCATATACAGGGATGGCACTGGGACTTCGTGAAAATAAGTGAAAATATATACGGATCTGCATTTGCAAACTTAAAGACTGTAAGTGTATTGTAAGACTAAGGGGCGGGTAACTTTGACTATACTTGTTATTCAAGACCGACCAAGACTGAGAGAAACATTACATTTCAGGAAAAGGACGGTAGTATGGAAGGGTTTTTGGGATGTTGTTCTTTTTAAGAGAAAACAAACAAAAGCTTCCCCTAATGGAAAGAAAATATATAAAGGGCTCTCCAGCCCCGGGTGCGGAGCTCAACAGCCAAGGCTCTGTAGATCTAAGAGATCACTTTGGGAGAAAACAAATTAGAGTCCCTGTTAGGTAACACTAACAACAAAACATCTTCTTATTATGACTGATTTTCCCAAAGTCTAGCCCACGGCCCTTCTATCAATGATGGACTCACCCATAGCTGCAGGAAGGCACAGAGCGGTCCGAAGGCCTCCCTGATGTAGGCGTAGTCTCCGCCCGATCGCGTGATGGTCACTCCAAGCTCGGCGTAGCACAGAGCGCCGATCAGAGAGATGATGCCGCAGGCGCACCACACCACGATACAGAGGCCCACCTGGGGAGACAGAGAAAACACACATACGATTGAAACAGTATGTCATTTGTCGACAGAGGCAGAGAAATGGTTACGTCAACATAGCCTGTCCAAAACAAGAACCCACTTGTTTTCCGGAATAATTTTCGATTCCATTGCTGCAGCTCAACTATTCAGGTATTGCTTTTAAAAGATGCAGTGGCCTTCCTTTTTCAAGGGTTCGTCTTATGGATGCGAAGGAGTATAGGGGCACCAGTCGGTGTGAAAGCAATTGCCGAAATGCGTGCAGAAAACAAATGGGGCGCGTTGGGAGGATGGGTAATTCTCTCTATAACACGTAGTTACTCTTGGAAAGAAGTAGAAAGAACAGTCACGCCACAACTATTGTATTGAAATTCAGTTTTAAACATATAAGTGATATATATATTTTAAAAAAAGCAGGTCTTCAGGAAGACAAGGCAGTTAGCTTTAATTTAGGCCAACATGGATCCCAGAAAAAATGGCTGGGGTTGGATTGGGGGGAAAACAGAAAGATAAATAAAAAAATCGGACACTGCCCTTCAAATTTGTCAAGTTCACCACCCAAAAGTGCACAACTATGACGAGTGTGCGGAAATTGTGGCGCCAAATCACGTGTCCGTGGCTTATTCGTAAACTTACACTTGTGACTGGCCGGGTCATCACGAGTTCTTATGGTGATAAGAATATAAGATTGTCTGCCGTCACACAGACAACAACAGGCGTCTATGGTGTAATACTTCGGCTTGGCGCAAACCAGGCAGACGACGGGAGCTTGATCTTTAGGCGGAGCGTCCACTGACCTGTTTTGTCAGTTGCAGGCCAGGCTCATATGTATATATCATATATAATAGATGAGCATGGCCTGCAACTGACCAAACAGGTCAGTGAACGCTCCGCCTTATGTTGGGACGAATATTGCTGTCTCTCTGCTGAGACACTCTGTCCCTCTCAACCTGGGTTTGCTTTTGTTTTCCGTCCCTTGTAATACTGTATGGCGATTTTTAAAAGTGGGTCACTTCGACCTTGCCAACCCAGTCTGAGATGGACGAAACATCCCAGCAGAAAGACGACGGTGTTTGTCCAACTCCTGACCTCTGCGTGATTGATGAAGAGCCTAACCATTACACCAGAGATGCTGGTTGGAACAGTTTGGTAAAGCGTCAATATTGGGCCCGGTACAACACTTTCGGAGATAGCCTGTCTTTTATTCGCACGGAATAACAGAGCCAACCCCCCCCCCCCCGCCCACCCTGGGAAAATCACAGCGGTTTATATTATTTATATTATATTATATAGCTCTAGATCGAAGAGAGGTAAAAATATTTAAGTCGACAGACTGATCCAATAGGTGGCGTGTTTTTTCTCTGCTGAGGAGCCAAACTACCTTGAACATGTTTACGATAGGAATAGATTAATAAAGCGTCACGATTATACCCCTAACAACACTTTCAAGGACAAAAGTTTTGCCTTGTCGTTTTATCTCACTCAAACAGGGGTAGGAAGG
Organism: Phyllaplysia taylori; assembly: GCA_032273245.1. Lineage (NCBI taxonomy): Eukaryota > Metazoa > Mollusca > Gastropoda > Aplysiida > Aplysiidae > Phyllaplysia > Phyllaplysia taylori. The sequence continues at coordinate 15,471 of JAUKPP010256515.1, forward strand.
AAGGGAACATAGAGCCATAACCCTAAACAGTGCCTGAACGCGGCG
>JAUKPP010256516.1:0-12206 GCA_032273245.1 Phyllaplysia taylori
TACGATATTTGTTATGCTACCCTTCAAATAGTATTCACATTTTTAGGTTCACATTTATAGGATCTTTATCTACCTACGGACCTACAGTTCTTTTGCTTTTGAAGCAATGCCAATGTTTACTTAACTATGCTTTTCTCTGTTTTATTTTGTAAGTGTGTGTGAGTGTTGTAAAAAAAAAAAGGGGGGGGGGGGGCAGAAGAGAAGGGATTGAGGGTCATGGGTGGTTGGAGGATGTTTTAGTATGAGAGATTATGGGTAAGATAGAAAGAGAGAGGGAGAGAAAGATAGTAAGTAGGAGAGAAATTTAATTTAATCAGCCACTGATGGAGAGTGAGATAGGAAAGTAAAGAAAAAGAGACAGGGTAACTGAAGAGAGAGGGAGAGAAAGAGAGAAGGATGGAAGGGAAAGAAAGAGCAGGAGAGGGGAAAGAGAAATAAGCATGGTGTGTAGACCTTAGCCTGTCATGGTGTGGCAGTTTCACACCAACAGCCAATCTATAGGATTAGGAATTGGCATCTGCACCTTATGTGCAGTGGCCTGAGGGGTTTTTGGCACCTGCTTCAGCACTGCGGGGGGCGTTGGTGCATGAGGTTTTGTGCTTCTAGGTCGCTTGGCAGGCGCTGTAGTGTGGTCTGCTCCTTCTTTCTGTGTGTTCCTGTTGTCCTAATTTATTTCTTGGCATTGAAATGACCTTATGGTGTTGATAGGCTAGTACATAGACACTCAACAAACTAAATAGTCTACTTTAGGGAAAGTGTATTTTATCAATAGTTTGAATCTCTGAGCTCTGATATCAACACGTTGGTGACATGCTTACATGACCTTTTGTTAAGTTTTGTGGGAACTGCAAAAAAACAACAGCCATGCAGCAAAATAATTGTGGTTTACATTAATTTAAACCTGCAATTTTTTTTATATTTCTAGTAAATTATATTCACATTTTAGTTCGCTATAAACACAGATGCCAACCTTTGCGATTTTGGCGCTAGACTCACAAAAACACCACTCTCACTCCCCAACAATTTTCTGTGTAATCTCACGAATTTTCACGTTTTGAAGCATTTTGCCATCTTTACACCAGACCGCTAACATCGTTTGGCCCAATTCGTCTTGTGTGACTTTTGGGGTCATTGAATACCATATTATTACGCTCTGTTACGCAGTCTCAATAGAAAAAAACCCCAAATCTGACTAAAGATTTACTTGGATCCCACTCAAAGCTTTCATCTTAGGTTGGCATCTCTGCTATAAAAGCATAATCAGCCTATTTGTGTGATTTCCCCTGTTTAGCGTGTAAATCCAGACAGTATTGGCTTTGTTTTTATTGATCTAGACACAGTGGCTTTATCCCCAGGACATTGACCGTGTTTTTGCCATAGAACTTTTGTATGCAATCTCCTTTGCTCTTTTATATCAAACTTGTGACATCTTCGTCACTTAATGAAATGTGTATGTCACAGATTCGACTTGTTGGAAAGTTTGAGTAGGGATAAAGCAGCCCTAAAGAGACTTGATTATGACTGGCTGAATTGTATTGTTTTTCACTGTTCTTCTTATTCTCTGGTTCTCTTTCCCTACATGCCCCTTCTCTATTGTGTGTTCTACAGCTATTCCAACTGTAACATGTTTCTTCCTCCCTCCCTCTCTCTCCCTCTCTCTCTTTCTCTCTCTGTCACTCTCTCTCTCTCTCTCTGTCACTCTCTCTCTCTCTCTCTCCCCCTCTCTCTCTCCCCTTCTCTCTCTCCTCTCCCCTCCCCTCTCTCTCTCCCTCTCTCTCTCCATGCATGGGTAGTTATCTCAATCTACTGTCTGGCAGTGAGTTTACCATACAGTGTTGGTAGTGCTGTTTTTTTTCTTTACAAACACATTCACTTCCCTCTGTGTATGTGTGTTAAACGGTCATATGAATGTTTAACCATTACCACTCAAATGTTCAATGTTCACAGTGTTATAATTGAAATATGGACCAAAGGCCTTCAATCTGAATAAATGTCATTTCTTTTCATTTCATTTCACTTCACTATGTGCTCCAAAATCTTCTGACATTGCCAAAAGTTGTGTAATATCTCAACAAAGTAAAGTCTTTATCTGCGTACTTACGTGGTCCTCCTGTTGTGTATTCCCCAGCCATTCCAACCATGAAGTGTTTCCGCACGGCCACCACCCTGTGTGTGCCAGACCCGACGTTCCATGACACGTCACGTCACAAACTGACGCTGCCACCTGGCACGCCTGTACAGAGGGAGCTGTTGACAGGTAGTTCAAAGGCTACATCCACACTGGCGTGTCGTCATCGTTTTTAAAAATTAGTTTTCTTTTATTATTATCGTCATTGTCGTTGTTTTGTATTGGCACAGTTATACCTCTCATATGAGCATCCCTACATGCCTCTTCTCCATTGTGTGTGCTACAGCTACTCCTACTGTGACGTGTTTCTTCCTCCCTTTCTCTCTCCCTCTTTCTCTCTCTCTCTCTCTCTCTCTCTCCCTCTTTCTCTCTTTCTCTCTTTCTCTCTCTCTCTGTCGCCCTCATTGTTGTTGCTTTGTATTGGTCCATGTCTAATGCAAGTTATACCTGTCATATGAACATCATTTTATAAAGTGTATTTGACACAGGAAAAAGAGATTGAGCTTACCAGACAAAATTGGAGATGGGTTAAAATAGTTCTAGAGTGACATATTCCGTATACACTACACCCATTCACCTCACATACATACACCTACACACATTCACACACACTGGCGCTGTGGCGGAATGGTTAGGCTCTTCGCCTGTCATGCGGAGGACCTGAGTTCAATCCTCGAGCGCGGACGATCTGGGTTTTTTTCTGCTGGGATTTTTTCCCTCTCAGCCCAGGCTGGCCCTGACAGGCAGGGTCGAAGTAGCCTGTCTGTTAAATGACCTTACAGTGTTGCAGGGGATGTAAAACTGGTAGCCAAACCAAACCAAAGAGGAAATAGAGATTGAGCTTACCAGACAAAGTTGGGGATGGATTAAAATAGTTCTAGAGTGATATATTCCATGTACACTACACACACATACACACAGGTGCACCAATTTACCTCACACACATACACCTACGCACATTTACACATACACCTACCTACACACGCCCGCACCCACACATACCCACGCTCAATACAACGCAGGCTCAGGTGGATTATCTTGACTGCCCAGTGTAATTCTGAGTCTGTTTATTGTTGGCACCTATGCGCGTCTCTATTTATGAATAGCTTGGGCCTCTCGTCAGATTTTTATTTAGACTTACCATGCAGACGGAGAAGGTGTGATATTTGACCAGAAATCCTTGTTGACGTTTTATGAGTTGAAGGATTAGCAGGCCTGCTGTACTCACAAGTGTGCTAGTTATATTTGATCAAAGATTTCTGTTATCAGAGGCAATCTCACTTACCGGCGCTGTGGTGTAATGGTTAGGCTCTTTGCCTTGCATGCGGAAAACCCTGGTTCGATCCCAGAGTATTACTGTATTTCCTTTGATGAGAAGTCAGTCTTGATTTTTATTGAAATGTGGTAATTGTGCATTTGACGTATTTATTTTACTCTTGCTGTCAAGACTTGTCTATACAATGGCAGATATGGATAACTTGTAATTTCCAAAGCTTTTTTCTATTTTTCTCCAGCGTGCGCAAACTCTGGAGGTGGTGTGAGTGGTCTCCCTTTCGAAGTCTGGTGTCGTTACTACACACCTAATGTGAGAGATCAGCTCATTGCCAAGGTACTTTCTGATGGCTGATAGTTGAGGATAAATGTGTATTTATTCTGATAAGTGTTTTGTCCAGTAATTCAGGAACTTGGTCTTTTTCTGGCTATATGTCATTTAAGGGAAAAATTTTATTCCAAAAGCATTTTAAAAGCAGCAGCTCTTAATAAGATTGCCATATTATAGATAGCATTGATGTTTTAAAAAAAAAAGAAGAAAAGACAAGAAATATATATATTATCCATGCTTACCCCAAGCACTTTAATTTCTTGTCAGCCTCCCCTTCTCCTGAAACAAAAAAGTGTTGTGTACATCCAACCATGTAAGCTCTGCTTCTTCTACCTCCTTTTGACTCAATAGTGTCCTATTCTACTTCAAAGTAATTAATTGCACAATATGACAGTGCAATGCTGACAACGCTGTTAAATAAAAAAGCAACAACAATTAACTCGCTTTGTGGTTACAATTCCATGTTTTTCTCTTTTCTCTTCCGTGATATGTCAGAGCACCCTCCCGTTGGCCAAACTCTGTGCTATGATCACCATGCACAAGCGCGGTGAGCCCTGCGTGCAGTCGTTCCCCCTGAGGCTGGCACATGTCGGTGTCGATGGGCAAACGGAAGATGCAGAGCTGGCTGCTAAGGTAAAAAGTTTTTATTTGGTGCATTGTAGTTCAGCACTTATTTTTCTTTGCTTTGTGGTGTATTTGCGGCTATGTTTTTTTAAACCGCCAAAGAAGCTGGTGCCTCTATAATCAAATAACTTCCAACTTCTTCTGTCTTCCCCCATCTCAATAGGGTGTGTTAATGAGTGCTTTGAAGCCATGGGTATTTACCGCAAAAGAAATGCTCATGCTGATAGAATGTGTGCGGTTCAGCTTGTCTTGTTAGATCAGAAGCTGGTCCAAAACTAGTGATAAAGAGGGAACACAACCTAGAAGGCATTAACAAACAATGTTATTGAGATTTTGTGTTTTTTAATGATATGGGCATTCATTACCTCATGCTACAGATGTCTGAGGTGGACACAAGGGACCAAACAATATTATTGATGGTTGGCAACTCTGCAATAACTGTGCTACTAACTAACTATACTTGGTTTGCCTTACCTAGGACCTATCATGTAACGCTGATGAATTAAGAACAATGTAGACCATATTGCTCATAGGCCCAATTAATTGGCATAACGTGCACAGTGGTGGTGGGGGAGGGCAGTATTGCACTGCACTGAGAGTACAGACCTATGCATTTCAGACGTTGTGTAAGCAAGTTGCGGAATCTCCTGAGTTCAATCCGAACTTGGCCATCTCAGGACCAAAGGGGTTGTAATCCTTGTATCTTATTTGATCTGCAGTATTTTAACGATGACAACGAATGAAAAAAACCAGGATTTTTGTTTCTCTCTTTGAGCCGAGATCTAGTTAAATTCATATTCACTATTTATATCATTATGTAATATTATTACAGTAACCTACGCGTAAGGTCCTGTGCTTGGGAGCAATGAAATCGCGGGAACTTAGGCGAATGGGACCGTAGCCGAACCATCAAGGGGAAGACTTGGGAAATTAGGCATGGACCATTTCACACATTGGCTTGATCCCGTCGGGGCAGATGCTGTGCCTTACCGCTTACCCCCACCCCCCCCTTTCCTCATCGAGCTTAACAATAGATATTGGCTGTCACAACGAGAGTGGAGGACGAGTTACGTCAAGGACAGTAATGTGAACAGTGATAGCGCGTTCACCCGGGTTCTGTTTAGTAAAATATTTCCTGAAATGCGGGTCCTCAGGCAACTTAGTCCTTTCAAAGTTGGACCTTAGGGATGACTTTTACGTAGTAAAAATTCTGTTTTCTTAAAACTATGGGACCCTATGCGAACCGGGACCAAAAGCAATGGGACCTTAGGCATAGACTACTCTACTATGAAGCTGGCTGCTCCATCCATTCAGGAAATGACTTTATTAAAATGGAAAGAATTAAAAGTAAGTTTTGAAAATCCCTATGCAGTACGAAATATGATCTAATAGCTATTTAAATCCTACTTCAAAATTTAGCTAGCACAAAGCAGAATTTCCTCTCTTCTACAAAGACTTTGGCAGGCCTTTGTTAGAGTTGTGTTTCCATGAAAGAATCACTGTAAATGACAATAACCCAAGAACAGGTAAAAAGACACAAACGCGTCTTGCTTCAGTGGACATCCAAGTACAAGAGTGTTAGTGATGAGGAAGATCACGAGTTTGCCAGTGCGATATGCCGGTGTGGCAGAGACAAGACCAAACACATAACACATACATAACAGTTAGCCACTGCTCATTGATCATTGCAAAACCACCTGTCTTTGTATTGTCCTCAGTCAAGAGATGCTGGTCTCCTGGACATTACTCTTCACTACAAGGCTCAGGCAGCACAGGTATGTAGGTCATTGGTTTGTCTGGTGGGTTTCACGGTTAGGGAAGTCTGGGCTGTTGTTGTTCAGGGAGGGAGGGGGAGGAAGGTAGTAGAGGGAGGGCTGGCGAGGGCATCTATGGCCAAGCAGTAAAGTGCCCACCTGCAAATGAGGAGTTCTTGCATTAGAATCCTGGGAGGTTTACCAGGATTTGTTTAGAATTTCCATGGCTCTGACCTCGGTGATGGATGTAAAATTTGGAGTTCCCACCTTTTAAATGACACTACAATGTTGCAAGGGGCATTAAACCAAAACCAACCAAAGAAACAAGGAAGGGAGGGCGGGAGGGACAAAGAGAGAGAAATGTGATGTTGGAGGGAGTGGGAGATTAGAGGGGGTAAAGACAGAGAGGGAGAGGGAGGGAGCAGAGACTGAATGTGGGAGAGGTGGTGGTGATGAGATGGAGTGAGGGAGTAATGGTAGTGAAGGAAGAGGATGGCAGAAGTGGATCATTTCCTGGTTTAAGGCTCGCGCTCATGTATGTATTACTTTTCTCTCATTCCTTTCCAGGTTGATTCCAGCGCACCAATGTCTAGCAGACATCTTGATGGGTCGCAAGTGTGTTTGTCGATTGGTGTGTTGAGAGCTTCTGGGCTCAAGGTAATTTTTCCTATTGCAGCTACTTTTGGATCATCATTTTTCATATTGTTTCATAAACCTTGCTCAAATGCTCTTCAGTTACATTGTTTCAGCTGGTTTTGAAAAGAGGTAGCTGCTGTTTGATTATAATGAAACCTGCGTATGAGGTCCAATTCAGCCTTCTTTCCATCACTGTTGAGACTTTTTCTTTCTTTTTACATAATGAATGCGCACACCAATGCATTGTTTGTAAGTGCAAACATTATTAGTGTTTGACGGTTGGGACATTAAAATCTAGGCAAGTTTGTACTCATATATTTCCACTGATCTCAGGAAAAGTCATCAAACATTCACATATATCATTACTATATAAAGCTGTTCCAAGGGTCGGTGTACATTAGATTTCTATGACTTTTGGATCAGGCGTTCTACCTCATGCCTTTGGCGAAGGATCGTTTTGAAATTGCATGTATCATTTTGTCCTGTGTAGGCTGCAGCGGATTACCTGGCAGACCTAGACCCCTCCATGGTGTATCCAGCTGATGTTGGCATCAACGCCTACGTCCGCATCAAAATCTCTTTTCTGGGGAAAGAGGTGAGAGCTGTGCAAGTGTGTGGTGTTTAGTGTAACCTCTGAGACAAATTAGCTGGAAAAGTACTGGCGCTGTGGTGGAATGGTTATGAGCCTCGCCTGTCATGCGGAAGACCCAAGTTCGATCCCACCAGCAGACAATCCACATTTTTTCTGCTAGGATTTTTGTCTCAGCGCAGGTTGGCCTCAACAGGCACGGTCAAAATTGTAGCCCGCCTCTTGAATGACCTCACAGTGTTGCAAGGGAGGTAAAACTGGTAACCAAACCAAACTGGAAAAGTCCAGTGTTGACAGTGAGACATTTGTGTAGGTCACCTGGAAAATTTGTAACATTATGTCAGGTGGTGTCCAGATTATTCAACTAGTTGTGATTTAAGTTTTTGCTATCCCTCATTGTCTGAACTGGTTGCGGTGCTTTGTTATGAAGGCTTCTGTCTCTTGGTAGAGGGAGCTAGTGTGAGCAGTGCCATCATGGGTTCTACTCAATCCCACCTCAAGCCTTAGATGAAAAAAAACCCTGGAAATTTAGCAGCCCTCTCACCAGACGGCTGACATTATTAGAGCAGTGTAAGGGTTTTTAGGCATAGACCACTGTAATTCAAATCACCATTTAAATAAAGTGGATTTTACTGTCGCATTTCTCTTCTCTACAACAGAGTGAGAGAATGACCAAAACTGTTGCGCGAAGTTTCTGCCCTGACTTCAACCACTACATGGACTTCCCGTGTCCACTGCTCATGTCCAGCGTGCTGTCAGCAGATGCGACCAGTCTGGCAGAGCTGCTGGAGTCAGCCGAGGCTGTGTTTGAAATCTGGCATCAAACACCCACCGGGCTCTACAAAGGTAAGAGTAATCTGAGTCCCTGCTCAGTTGCTACAATGTAACGATAGAATTTTTTTTTAAAAGAATTGTTTTTCTGACCCTGTACAAGGCAGAATTAGAAAGTGTTAATTTTTCTTTAACGCTTATAAAAAAAGAAATGAAAGAAAACTTCAAACATGCACTGAGCATGGAAATTGAAGAAGAGTTGCCAACATTCATGAATTTTTTGCGAGTCTCATGAATTTTATGGCCAGCTCCTGCTCAATCAAAAGAGATTAAGGCTCACAAAGACCCAAGTTCGATCCTGAGCGCTGACAATCTGTTTTTTTTCTGCTGGGATTCTTTCCCTCTCAGCTCGGGTTGGCAGGCAGGGTCTAAGTAGCCCATCTCTTATATGACCTTACATTACAGTGTTGCAAGGGACATAAAACTGGTAACCAAACCCAAAATCATTTTCACATATTGGGATGGTGAAATCAAGACCTTGATGAATTTTTTTCCACCTGGTTGGGATAGTTGCTGTCGGACTGAAGAGGAATATTTTCTTAGTATCTTTGGTAAATCAGTTGAACTACTCAGCACCACTTTGTACAGTATTATGTTAAGTGATATCCTGATTATTCAATTAATTGTGACTGGTGTTTGCTATCCCACATTTTCTGTAGGCTGAGGATCTCATTATTGTTTAACTTTTCTTTGAATAAGATGAGTTTTGGAGTTGTTTTTGGTTAAAATAATTTATTTCTGTAAAGATTTAGATTTGCCTTTGGTATACTGTGATAACTAAGAATTGCTTCCAACATTCACAGACGTCCAGACAGAGAAGGTCCTTGGTGAGGTGTCCATGAGACGACTGGCTCAGCACACGGGAGACGTCCTGCTGGGGACCAGTGTGGTTCCTCTCATGTCCTTGTTGACACGGAGGACAGGTATGTCATGGCGTAGACTGGGACAATGTTGAAGTAGATGTATGTGGGTCACTAATCTAAGTGTCAAGGAAAATGACATGCTTTTGATAGTTTGAAGTTAGTTGTTAATAGAGGCGCAGGAGTCTTTGGCTGTTTTAGCCTATATGCTTTCGATAGCAATGTATTAATGGTGCCCCCAAAAAAATTCAAAGCATCATGTCAATTATTGCGCTGGAAAAAATGGACAGCCTTGAGAAACTTAAATGCTAAACAGAAAATTATTTGATTTTTATTGCAGGCTTCTTTGTAAGTTAAAAACAATATATAAGATGTAAACTTCTTGTTATTCTTGCAAATGGCAATCTTATGGTACAGAAAGATGGATGTCAAGGCCGCCAAATACATTGTGTTTTGAAGAAAGGCTTATTCCTCAATTTCTAAAGGAAGGCTTGTGTTTGTGTCTCTATTCCTTAGGTCTCACTGGGTGGTTTTCGGTCAACTTGCCAGCCGTGGGGTGGGCTCGGCCCACTCAGGGAGATGATGGTGTGGGCACGGCATTAGACCAGGTAAGCCTCAGTTTGGTTTGTTGCTGTTACTGCCTCTACCACTATTAGGATAGCGTATATACTCTGTCATAAGATGATGAGTTTTTCCCAAGAGTTTGCCTGTTCAAGTCTACCCTCGTCTTATACACACGCGATGTTCCTCAGAAATCAATATCCGATTGCCAAAAAAAGAGTGACAGCCCTCACGAAAAGGGAAAACCTAACACTACCATACACCTGGATCTTCAAGTTTTGGGGCAAAATATCCTCAGATATTATGATGTTTAATTAATTTTAAAATGTGAGGGATCTCTAATGATCTTGATGAAAGTTTTCCTTTTATCCTTGGATTTGAAAACATGCAGCAACAGAATCTTGTTCTAGATCTGACCGAAGTATATTCCCCGTCTTATACATGTGACATAAAAAGGAGCTCCTCTTTCAATGGTCAAAGCCCACCCCCATGTTGTCTACGAGTTGTCTTATACATGTGTATATATGGTAGCTATGTGATATTAAGATATGCTATCTGTGCACAGCTGGTTATGAAATTCTTTAATCTACAATAGTGTGGCAGGGTTTTCAAGGGACTTTGTTTGAAGTCTGGGGACACATTGGATTTAGGATTATAAACAATCATAAATTGTTCACAGAAATTTCAGTGCTACCTTGTCCTGTCCCAAATCTTTATTTTTTTAGATGAGTATGGTACATTTTGTTTCAACCAGGGACTTACAGTCAAAGTCACATTTTTGGCTGGCAAAAGTTTAGAGACAGTACAAACAGAACTGAGTTCACGATTTGCTTTCTTGTTGAGCTCTCACATATCTGCCTGTTCAGTTGATTATCACCTTCAGTTGTGTTTCTCTTTTGTACCCACTGAGCGCTGTAGTGTAATGGTTAGGCTCTTCGCCTTGCATGCGGAAGACCCGGGTTCGATCCCCGATCGCGGACGATCTGGTTTTTTTTTCTGCTGAGATTTTTCCCCTCTCAGCCCAGGTTGGCCCCGACAGGCAGGGTCGAAGTAGCCCGTCTCTTAAATGACCTTACAGTGTTGCAGGGGACGTAAAACGGGTAACCAAACCAAACCAAACCAAACCATCTTTTGTACCCACTCCATTTGCTAAACTTGTTCTTGGTCAAGGGTCCAGGTGACTGGCGTCTATGATATAATGGTTACGCTCTTTGCCTATCATGTTGAAGACACAGGTTCGATCCCAAGTGCGGATGAGCATCTGTCTTTTACTCCTAGGATTCATCCCTCTCAGAGTGAGCCCTGACTGACATAGTTGAATAGCCCATCTCTTAAATGACATTACAGTGTTGCAAGGGACTTAAAACTGGGAACCAAAAACCTAAAGGGTCCAGATGCCAAATAGGCAGCCCAACAAGGTCATGTTATTGACAGGTTAAGGTGATTGATCAGTTTTAGAAATAGCTCTGCTCTTTAACCTTTTTCTCTGGTGTTGAAAAAGCCATTTTACAAAAAACCAAAAGAGAACCAATTGATAGTTGATAGTGATTCACCTGTTGCTTTAGTTCTTTACTCAAAGTCACACTTAAAATTTTTTTATCCAGGTTGTGGGAGGTCTGGAGCTTTCCGTGAGGTTTGCCCACCAGGATGACCGGGACCGTGTGGTCAGTGTGGCCCGCAGTGTGGGATGGTCACCCATCGACCTGGAGGTGGAACAACCTGACTGGCAGGATGAAGGTAAAGGGCATTGGTTTGTTTTGGGTTGGGTTTTTTTTTTACACTTTTTTGGTTTTGGGTTTGATTTGGGTTTGGTTTGGTTTTGTTTATTTTATCTAGCTAGCTCAGGCTGTTTAGGCTCCTTAGTGATTAGAAAAAAACATTCTTTAGCCAAAATTTTACCTTGCTTTATTTCACCTCTTTTTACCATCATGTCAGCATATCCCATTAAAAAATTATTTTTTTTTCCATCTAATGTGTAATACTTCATCTCATCTTTCATAAACATCTTGACCTTCATTTAGCTGAAACAAGCTTTTTTTATCTTTGTCCTCATCTTTTTACTCCTGTTATCCTTGCCCACATCCAGTGTTTAGTTTGAAAGCCCACCCTCACATTTGTGTTTTTCTCTTGGCGTTTCCAGACAGCCACCAGCGTGTCCACAACCTGACGGTCAGTGTGGACCAGGTCTCCTTCCCACTGTCCAGTGCTCTGTTGGTCGGTCGCTCCGAGCTGGAGACTGGCACAAGATGTTACCTCAGATACAAGTTTTATGACAAAGGTGAGGGGAGAGTGGCTTGTTGGCATTATGAGGGTGTGCAGCCTTATAGGCTGATATATATCATCAGTAGTATTGGCTGTAGAGAGCTATTTGCCCTGGGCACCTTTTGTACAGTGGAGGCGAAAATTTTATATACTCATGTGCAAAAGTAACTTGACACTTTGTTTTCAGATTGTATCTTTGCTTTCCGTGTGAGCTACAGCACAAAACATATATCTAAAGAAAGGAGAATTATCTGGCTACTTGTCTGCCAATTTTCATTGCCATCCGTTTACAGTCGTTGGAGTTACAAGAGTTTTTACAGAAACAAGTCGAAATTGTTGCGTCGGAAACATGACAAAG
>JAUKPP010256527.1:1018-12205 GCA_032273245.1 Phyllaplysia taylori
CGGCCCCCCCCCCCCCCCCCCCCCCCCCCCCCCCCCCCCCCCCCCCCCCACACCCATATACACAGACAGACCCAAAACCACACAATTTGTTCCGAGTCATTATTTCGTACTATGTACATCTCTACACATTTAGCTGATAAATTGATCAAAATTCCAAACATAAAAAGTGCAATAATGATAGGTTTAAATCCAAATGGTAAAGATTGAACAAAATAAAAAGTGGGAGACTGGAGAGAATATTGCTCATCAAACAAAAGTTAAATATTCACTGACATTCATTCAAGATCTTGTCATGGTGCTTCCAAAATGGTCTAGGTCCGACTTAGGTCATTATGGAATAAACCCATTACATAATTACCAACATCATAGTGCATCATTTGGTATTACATTTGTTTTAAGGTGTCCGAGCACTTTTGCTAAAATTTTCATGTTTTTTCTTGTCACAACATAATGAGTTGGGTCAAATCAGTTTAGCCCTATTATCCTAGAAGTGTAAAAACTGAGTTGGGCCAAATAGGGAGCACCGTGACGATTTGTGGGGACACTGCTGACACACATGTGCATGTAAGCACACCAACTCAAACATCTATAATACTAGACACATGTACACACACACCCATCAACACACAAGCCAATGAGTTGCACACAAGACTTGTACAGCAATCCACTCAAACCCTTTCTATCATCACTGCAACAATCCTCTAGAGAGAAACAAGTAAGCTTACCAAAACCCCACAGACTAGGCCTGCCAATCTGTGACGATAAAATAAGTCCGAAACACAAAGAGGTGCAGACAAGAGACAGAGACATTGATATTGAACCATAACCCATTTGTTACAAGAGACACTTAAAAAATTGCATGCAACCCCTAAACTTAAGATGAACTGAGTAAGAAAAAAAATATAATAATAAATCGAGTAAGTGTAGCTTTCACCGTTATCCGTTCATTTCAGGATATGAAATTTTAAAAATATTAACAAAGAAGTCTTTTCTGACAACATCGGAGTTCCCCCTTCCCTGCTCTTTGGTTGTATCAGAGAGAGCTACACCCACTTTTTCCTCCTCACTTTTTCGACACACGAGTATGTTTGTCCAAAATTCTGACTGATATTCTTAAACAATTTTGAAGTATAGTATAGAAATGGAAATCAGCAAAAATGTGTTCTTCAAGTTTTCTGAGCCTTTCCAGTTTCCAGCAAAACAGATGACAGAACACATGAACTATTCCAGTCTGAAAGATCCATCCGCATCAATCATCATTTGACAGCCGACCTTTTCTGTCATGTATAACTTTAACATCATTACATAAAATGTGCAAACACACAAACACATACTCATGAATGCTCTCTTACACAGAATCTCACTCTCAAAGACATCCTTTTATAAATATGTATGAATATATTAATCTTTACGTCTGTGTCACCGAATAATGCTAATATTATGGCATATACAATGTAAGAAAAAAATCATCAAAATTAGAGTAGTAGAAAGAACAAATCCCAAATAAGATTAATAAGAAAAAGTAACAGAGAGAATGTTCACCATGCATCAGTCGACTTACTATTCACATTCTTCACATTATGTACACATTACAGAGCAATTATGTACAAATAAATAAGGCGAGGAGAAACTGAGAGGTCGAGTGGCGAGGCCATCAGTCACAAACACATGGCTATCACGATCTGCTGGACAGTGTGGGTTGAGAGAGAGAGAGATAGAGGGAGAGAGAGAGAGAGAGAGAGAGAGTCAAACAAAATCATAACTTTCATACTCTTTATGCATTCCCTCATTTTCCTGGCTGAGTGTAAAATTGTGACAAGTGCATTTTGCACATCTTGCATGAGAGATAAAAATACTTTATATTTGCTCTTAACTTTTTCTCCATACTGACTTTAATAGATATCTATTCATGGTAGAGCTCTGTTATTTTGAGAGAAAGTTCGTGGTGGCCTAGTAATCGATTCGATACCGAAAAAAGAGAAAGAAAAAAGCTTCTTTTCAATAGGCTACTATGTTTGTTGAATTTTCACACTGAACCAGCCACTTGTATTCGCCATGATCTCTCTTACATTGCTGATGGAAAACATGACACTGATGTCATACATCATAAAAAACAATGAAACAAAAATGTTCATCAATCCATCCAGTATGAAATTTCATAAAATATTACAGGAAAGTTTCAGAAATTCACACAGCATAGAGATGCCAATGGAAAGGAGGAAGATTTGTACCTGTTTGAAAATCAACATGTGCAAAGTTGGTATAACTACGAATAATCATTTGGTTATTAAATGTTACATCCATAATCATAGCTCATTCTTTTTTAAGACACTTAGTATAAAAGGAGAGATTGCTACTTGATGTTACAGTATGAACAATGTTATGAAGCTACGCTGTTTAACTCAATATTGTGAGGTATAATACCGTCTTTTCACCACTACATTTGCATAAAGATCTGTCTTAACAATTGTACATGTGAACTGTTCCCAATAGTATTCAATTAACACCCTGCAAAATCATTGCACAACTGACACACTTGGCACAAATGAAGCACACAGCTGCAACAAGGAAAACAATGTTAAAATAATAGTGCCAGCTTTTGCTTTCTACGAATCTATTTCCACATACAACTTAACGATTGATCCTCATACAGAGCCAGAGCATGAACTCAATTCATACTATATTTCAAGTCTTGGATGCTTTTTTGTTTGGTCTTTGGCTACTTAAACCCTGCCCATCAGAGCAAATCCGGACTGAGAGGGACACTCTCCCAGGAGATATTCTCGATCAAGCAAAGTTCTCCACACCAGCCTCAAACTCACGTCCTCTACATGATAGGCAACCAGCCTAACTACTATACCATAGATGCTGGTCCTTGGCTGCATTGAGTCAAACTTTAAAAAAAATATCTTTTGATAGAATTGACGAATTTATACCCAACTTTGACACTGAACATATTTTCATTTAGTCTTTTTATCCCCCTTAAATTGATAATAATCTATCAACTACTTAACAAGGTTTTCTCCTTGTCTTTGTTCATTAATCAATTTGAAACTTAAGTTGATTTGCATTGGTCATTGTCCAATGAACTATCTCTGTACTATTAACAAAACTGGATGCCATGCATTTTCTATGAGAGAAAATCGTGGCACTCGCAAAAGAGATCACCGGCAAGCATCTGGGAGAGTGGGGTTTAGAGCCAGATCGCCCTTCTTTCACAAACACGTGGTAAGCAGAAAAAGGCTCTTTGAACCGTGGAGAAGTGCCCTTGCAAATACGGCTAAATCTTTGTAAAAAATATTACCTGAAAAGACTAATAAAGAGATTTTCTTAGTTTCAAAATTTTAGGGTTTAACTACCACGGAAACAAAAGTTGCTATGAGATGAAAAAAAAAGAACATGTACAAAAATATCACTGCTGGTCTTCAATGGGTGTGTCTATTTCATAACTGATTCCATTTCATTGTAGAAATTCACTCACATCAACTGTGATCCACTTTGCCACCTTTTGCCTACAGCTGCCCACAAAACCATGCTTTCCTCCCCATGAATTGAAGCTCCAAGAAGAGTAGTCCTTATGTTCCATACGGTCTGAAATTGCACTTTCAACACATTTCACATAATGAAGCAGGGATTAGTTTTCTCCAGGCCTGGCATCACTCCAAATATTCACATCTGTACCACCTGAAGTGAGTACATTTTTCAGCCTTGTCCGCTTTCACACACACAGAACATCCCAACATTGCAAACATTTTTCAAATCACACGAAGGGGGAGAAAAAAGTTTGAATCATTTGTCATAGATAAATGATTGAAGGATTCCAATAATAAATGCAGAGTGGAGGGAGAATTTCTGAACCCTTTTTGGGCTCTAGAGTCGTGCAAGTTCAGACATTCGAATTTCAAGAAGCCATTTAATTCCCTCTAGTCACAGTATTACATACAAGCATTTATGGATGAGCTGGTGCATTCACATACAGCGCCAATTGCACACAACACATCACAACTGCTTATTGTTTTTTGGCCACAACAAGTAGTGTTTTTTCAACTCTGCTATTCTCATGCGACCCAGATCACCATGAAGAGATCTGGCCAAAAAATTCTAGATTAAAGGATGTGCATTTACAAACCATGGAAAGAATTAAATTTTTTATCAGTGGTACCCCTATACTTCTTCGTTGAAGGCAATCGGAGTGGCAATGACAAGAATAGTGTTGGATCTTAATTCCAATTCCAAATGACCTTGCAGTTAAAGACAAAGGCGCAAACCAAAACAGGTTGTTGGTTCTTTTTTATAACAAGTCAGCATTGCATCAAAAGAACTTGTACCCATCACCCACCTATCTGGCTTTACTCCTTCACACGTCTCATTATTCTCAGAGAGGACTATTCTTAAGGCAGGAGGAAGTATGTACCCAGGATAGACAGTGCAAACTGGAAAAACAGGACAAATGAAAGATGTGGGGGTTAGGGTAATGATACACAGGATAAACAAAAAGCCACCTAGCCACTAAACAAACATTCTCATATATCCATAACAACTCTGGCAAAACAAACAAAAAACCAACCCCCAAAAACGAATATCTTATTAACCAGAGATGACTCTATCCTATGGAAAAGTGATGAAAAAGTCGTACTTCTAAACTTCTAAAACCCTGAAAGTAGCAGAGCTGCCAACCCTCAAAAGGAAATTTGAGTGAGATTGCATATATGCCATGATGAGATTCTACTCTTTTTAGCGAGATGTAAATTGTTGCAGAAAGACACAACTTATCTGCATTTTCTATTATCTACTGTTGGTACCAAAAAAATAATTAGAAGAGTTTCGCAACAATATACTATCTGAAATTGATGCCAAGCAATTCAGCTAATTTCCCTACAATTTCCCATAAAGATTCCCCTTTTCAATCTAAAAGCAATTGTCCCAACATCACAGGCCAATAAAAAGTTTATCAAGGTCTTGATCTCACCAGCACAACTAATCCAGGTCTAAGAAAAGAAATCGTGAGAATTCAACAATTTCGTGAGGCCGAGAGATTTTTATGAAATTTGTGAGACTCCTGACAAAATCGTGAGGGTTGGCAACTCTGAAATAGTCTCCACGTGAATCTTTGGTTCGGAATCGAGTCCCATGATCACAGTGTTGCAGAACAATAGCTGGAGGGCACAAATCACACACTTGTGTGTAGACCCACTTCAGCACTGTAATGAATCTTCGGTCAAATTGTCCTTGCAACACTACAGAACCCAAACAGTTTTGAATTCATCTGAAGGGAAAGACAAGACTATGTCACAAACATCAGCTGAAATAAAAGACAGCAGTGTATCACTGGCACCAGCACTATGGCCATCCTACCCACTGCATACTAGGGCTTGGATCAGTCTCTCTTCAAACGTTGTAGAAAAGGCTGAATTATCAAAAACAGAACCTATTAGGAGACCTGCAGACAGCGTGCTGGTTCCACTCTCTCCAAGTGACAGGTGAGAATTTATCCTGGCGCTGGCATCGTTCAAACACTTCATTGTGAACTGTACAGACGACAATCCATGAATAATCAGCAGTGTGGTTGTGTTGAGTCATGTCCGTGTCCACTAAGGACAGGCAGATCTGTGCAGAAGACTTGGCTCTGCTTGTGAGCGTCAGACCACTGGACACGTCTGCTGGCACGTTCCTTCTCCGCAATGTCTTTGTGCTCATGCTACTGAGTTTGCAGCTGAAAGAAAGTAAAAAATATTCATATATATACATTCAGTGGAATAAAAACAACTGTCCAAGGTCATAACAATTCAGGTCATGGCATTTCTGCACTTCATTCAAGAACTGTGTTATCAGTACAAAGCTAAGGCAGATGGTCAACAGCTAAATCACCATTTTATCACAATGCAAAAGACCTCAAGATAAAAAAAATTCCATTGTCACTTGGCAATAACTTTACCACAGAGATGTAGTTTGCACAGCTTTTTCTTTATTTAGAAAATGGTTAAAAAAAAAACTAAAACAACCAGAAACGTTTAAAAAAATTGAATGACACTGGTTCTCAAAGCATAGTAATGAAATAAAGGGAATACTAAAAGCTTTTCACTTACAATTTCTCAAATCAATTATAGCCTGCACAGGGACTTAAGTCTTGACGTCCATTTATTCCTTTATTGCTTTTCTACTACAGGTAATTGTGCTACTGAAAATGGTATATCAACGTCTCTTTTGTAAACACTCTATTTTCATCAAATTCCACGATAATCCCAGCTTTGCCAAGCAGGTATGCAGTATATCTCTCTATTCCCAGCCGTGATGTCAAGACAGCACAAATATCTGTAAATTCCCTGCACTACCTCCTTCATGACTACCCACTCGAAACATAAACACAAGCACCGCACAGGACTCAGACGACCTACTTCTTGTTCTGTTGGCCGACTCAATAATCTGCATGAGGCATCGTCCAAACTCCTCAATGATCATTCTCTCCTGCACCACCGGAGGCATCTTCATCCGCTCTGCCTCCTCAGCCTGGGCTAACAGACAGGCAGACGTTGCCTCCGCCACATCAGACGTGATCAGGGCAAACGGTAACCTGTCCGCAGAAGACAGACACTTTTTTACACTGGAGCAAAAGTTTTCAGTGCTGAGACATGTCCAATAATCACTGCCCAAAAGTAATATTGTCACAGCAATAAGTTTCAAACATGAAACTGTAAAAGCAGAAACAATTTTTACCTTTGAGCAATGCAAGAAATCCTGCTGAATATAGTACATAACTCTGGGATTTAAGGGAAATTTACAAAGTTACCTTTACAAATAAAAAGACAGTGCTGTTTATGAAAATATATGGGGAAGAAGAGAAAACAGGCAACTGAAATAAAGCTCATCTGAATACGCATTTCAGTGTAAATAACAAACCAATACCCTCAAAATACTTACGAAGTGGGCAGAAACTGTTTTCATTACGTTCCACAGTGTGGTTGGTTGGTTAAAATAATTATCAACGTTGCAAGGTCACTACAGTGCCAGGAAGTAGATTAGGACAAATGGAAGTTGAGGGAGCAGCCTATACTAAACCGACCACCAATCACCCGCAAGTTATCAAATCCCTCCACCTCCCAAACACCTATCATACGGCCAGAGTTTGCACTCACCGTTCTCCTGTGGCCGTGGCTGCCGGGGGTCGCGAGGGCACACATGAGATCTGTGAGGAGAGTTTTGTTTTGGCCGCCGTCTGCTGTTGGACCCTCACTTCTGCTGCGTCTGCGAGGTGCATCAAAGTCTTCCTCTCGGGGCTCTCCTCAAAGTTCTTACAGCCAATGCATTTGCAAAAGTTTGAGCACATGATTTTTGCCTGAAATGCAAACAGTGAATTCCAGCATATTGCTCGTGGTTTTCTTTGACCAATACAGTCCATATCGTCAACATAATTACATTTTCACAACGATAAGCATATAGAAAAATCATCAGACTGCAAAGCAGAGCCAGATCTTAATATAAATAACAGGCCTCCTCCACACTGTGTTCGATGCTGCTGTTAATAGGCATCACGAGTAGTAATATATGGCCACTCTACGAGCAGACAACCTGACGTCATTTTCAAAAGCCAGGATGCCGGCATATGCCTGCGAGCTTTCATCCATGGCACAGGAGGACTAACAGCTGCAACTAAACGATTTATCTGCTTGATTTGGTTTACTTTACCTCACTCAATATCCTTTGCAACACTAAAAGGTCAAAACAAAAAGGATCTAAAGTATCTTCAAAACTAAAAAAATCCCAATGGCTACAGATCCTCCCCTCTGCTGCACTTGAATAAAACGAATCAGTATCGAGCGCTCAACCCAACACTAGAAGAAAAATCCTGGAAATCCCAGGGTAAAAAAAAATAATTAAGTTTATACCAGCTTGCAGCAACTGCTTAAGATCTAGAAACTTCACCTCAAGGAACTGAGTCCAACCAAAGGGCTACAGTTTCCTTATCCCACGATCAAAGACTTAGTGACTTGGAACAAACTAGCAGAAGACTCATGAACGCTTCCTATTACATGAAATCTGCATCTCTTCCCACTAAAAAACAGTGACTCACCTCATAACATTCACAGTAATTTTTCAGGCACCCAGATCTTTTGCAGTTACATCCCTTGTTGTGCCGTCTGTTGCCCTCTGTGTCTTTTCCTTTGCCTGCAAGAAAGTGGGAAAAAGACTTGAGTAAAGGCCATGCAAGTCTACTTTTTCTCACTGAAAGACAGCAAGAACATTTCAAGAGAGAACAAATACTAATGTACTCATACAATCAAAGTGAGCAGCTAAGTAGTCTTTTTTTTATCCCGAAAGAGGCAAGACAGAAACCCCTGATAGGTAAAATCGGTATACTCGGTTCAATTTTTTTTTGGTTTTGGTTTCAACCCCTTGCACAATTGTAAGGTCATATAAGAGGCGGGCTATGTAGACACTGTCTGTAAGGGCCAACAAGGGCTGATAGAGAGGGTTACCACATCAGAAGTACTCATTAAAAAAACTGCCTATATGAGCCTTGAACTCATCTTCTGCATAATAGGCTGGAGCTTAATGAATACCACATAGACAACATATGTCAGATTTTACTTTTCCTACCAAAGCATCAACTCAATTGGGACACTCATTTATAAATTTAGACTATCTTTTTTCCAAAATTAATATGTGAAAGCAAATTGTAAGTTGGAAAACTTGTTGAACTCAATGAGAGACCCGCTTTCTTCATTTGACAACTTTTCTATTCTTTAATCATTTTGAAAACCATCTTGCAAATCATCCATTCAACAGTGACTTACCTATTTTAGGATGGAAGGCTTGGGGATTTCTATCTAAGCATGACTTGATGGCTTTTGACCTCTCTTCCTCATGCTCTAAATTATTTGCACAATTTGTGCAATTACAGTTCTGACAGAATTCTCCATTGGCAAAACAGTCACAATATCTGGGGAATGACAGGAAAATTTATCATAAACACCAGATCCCTTCACTTTTGATACAAAAAGCTTTCTATCTGAACTTGAATTTAAACATGAAAAAAAATAAAACATAACAACAGACAGACAAGAGATCTACAAAAACCTCTAAGCAGATGTTGCTGTTATTGTTTTACTGAACTATTGACACTGCAAGGTCATTATTTCAGCACCAGGAATAAGAACAGGTCAATAGTAACACTTTAAGAGAAAAATTAGCAGACCACACAAGAGCAGCCACTAACCAACTGCAGAGCAGAGGATACGATGTCTTAGATAAAGTACAGTCAAACTTGTTCAAAAGGGGACTAAACAGCAAGTATTTGGGGACCCACAGAAGCATTGTGGTCCTTCTTAGAACGAGTAGAGAGCGCAAGCAGGAAACATTTTGCAGCAATCTTCTCAGAAGTGACCGCTTTGAGGAGGTTGAGAGGAAATTTTGTCACAAAAATAAAATGACTGGCCATAGCCTCCATAAGCAGGGGTCAATATGGAGAGATTTAAAGTTTAGGATAAACCCAAGGATGTCACAGAACAGTGGTTGTTAAAACATGTGATTGCTAAGGCAGATTCAATGGTAGTTAAAAAAAATAAAATTAAAAAAAAGAACTTTCTGCATAAAATAATCCACAGCCCTTGGCAGATTACAAAAAAAGCAAATAATAATTTCTAAATTCTATCTCTGTCACCAATCAGCGATGGAAAGCACAGGCACGCGCAGGTTACTGGAAAAATTCACAATCTGGTCAGCACATTGAGGTTAACTTGCGTCAACTATATATGTGAGGCAACCAGCGATCTTCAGTCGGAAGTCGCAGTCACTATTTCTGAGATATCGAGGTCTAAAGTAAAAAAAATCGAATTTTTATAAAAACTTAGTTCTTGTGAAAATTGTATTCTTTGTCCATTTTTGTACATATTCATTGCATAAAACATGTTAAAACAGCTTGTAAACTTATTTTTTGTATTGTTTTACTCAGAACAATTTGGTAGAAATTTGGCTTTTTTATATTTTTTATAGCAAACCCTCCTGATAAGAAGTAGGCCTACTTTACCAGACCTGAAACCATAATCAGAATGTAATTAAGAACAACATTTTTTTCCCTCCAGCCTGACTTATGAATACTTTAAAATACCTAATAGTAGCCTGGGAAGCTGTGGGAGACATGAAAAGTTGCGGTGTAGAGCTCTTGAAGCCATAGTTATCCTGATTCTTTTTTACCTCAACTTTAGATGCCATTTTCTCAAAACAAGGTCTGCTACGGTGGGTGCCTTTGAATGTCAATATCTCAGCTCCTAATTATCCTTTTTAAAATCTGTAAAAACCAATTTGTTCAGAATTGACTGTTCTATCAGAGTATCAAAGGTGGCAACTCAATTCGAAAAAAAAAACTGAACTTTTCCGGAGCACCCAAAAACAGCCCCCATGTCATTAGTAATATAATATGAATCACAAAAATTCTCATCACCTTTGAAGTTGCTCTGTTCTATTTCCCATATATGGCAATAGATTATTCATCCACATTTTAAGGACTACCTTTATATAAAAAAAAATAATCTGTATTTATAACTTTCTTAGAGAGGGGGGTCTGGGGGGCTTGCCGAAGCTGAACTATTTTTATTATTGAAAGTAGCAATATTTCAACAGGAGTATAGGCCTACTGCTCTGTAGTTGACTCAGAATATTGTATTAAAGCAGGATCTCCAATTATTTCCTCATAAAAATCCTACATTAAGTTAAACAATTTATACAAAATCAACTCAACCTTGTCAATTACTGCTATGAAAAATTTTATTTCTAAAATTTTCATGTATTTGAGAAAATTCTCTATAAAAATACGTAGATCAATGACGTTCATTCAATTGAGCTGGAGCAAATTCATCCATCAGGTTCAATTCCATTGCTGATAAAAAAGGCCTACTGAGACTAACCATTGAAAAAAAAACCCACAGTGCATTAAGTGGAAAGGATCACTTGCTTCAAAGTCAAAGTCTACATCTCTGTATTGGCACCGATTGATTCACGGTTTCTCTTAATCAATCGCTTCCCAGTTTTAGGATGAAGTGCTTAACGGCTTTGATTATCACGAGGGCACTAACGTACTTTGCCGGCGCACCAGAAGAGAAGAAGAGAAAAAGCGAGGAATCCTCAAGTTTTCTCGGAAATGAAGTCATGTAACAGAATCATTGATGTGGGTTTTTTTCTGACACACAGTTC
>JAUKPP010256538.1:0-12204 GCA_032273245.1 Phyllaplysia taylori
CCCCCCCCCCCCCCCCCCCCCCCAAACCATTTCATTTCCAAAATAGAAAGAAACATTGTGGACACAAAACGCCCCCTGTGCTTGTCCTGCTCTCGGTTTGGCTACTGGGGGCCGCGGTTTGTTCACACCCAGGTGCCGACTTGGGCTCTATGTCAGTATGATCTTTACACAAACTCCGACGGACTCAGACATGAGCTGATGAACAGTCTCTTGGGTAGGCCTGCCCAGTTGTCCAAACTAGACTCTGGATAACTGGATAATTTACATTATCGTACTATTTGGATGTTCACGGGGATAAAATCTTTTTTTTAAATCCAAATATGAATTTAAGTTTCATTAGAGTGATTGTTTGATGAACTTGTTGAAGGAAGTGGTGTCCTTGATCCGAGCGACGGCACAGACCATCAGGTCAAGGACACCACTTCCTTCAACAAGTTCTTATGTACATGAACTTTCTTTCACCTTCTCCGAGATTTGGGATACGAAATTGGGATAAAGATTTGTTTTCACTACATGGTAGAATACAAGATTTCCCTCATAAGAATCTGGAGTCCCCTTCTTGACGTCTTCCCTTGATTTTTCTTCTTCAGCGTTCCAAAGATTAAATTGGATAATTAATTGGATACCCATGCCATTTACCTGGAAAAGGATAATCAAACTATTTCAATCCGTGAAAAATAACTCTTTTTACTGGCCTACTGCTTGGGACCATTTCCAACATCTCTTTAGAGGATCAAGCGAACAATGATTGCGGTATTTGCTGGGAACACTCCAAGATGGCAAGTCTCCGCGGACAGCATCACCTGGCATCATCTGGCCCACTGGCGGGACATTCCGAGCATAACGAAGCGGGAAAATGCCGCTATCAAGCGAAGCGCAAAGGAGCCGCTATGGGCCATGAGCCATCAATGGTTGTCAAGTAATGTGTAATAAAACATTCTAACGGGTTTCGCTCTTGTGCTTTCTTAATGCACCAGATTGGTAGACGGGCTCGGAGTCCATAGCCTACTATGCTTCTTTCTCTCTCCATCCACCTATCCCTCCATTACTCCACCCTTTTTGTAGTGACTTGCACTCCACCCCCCTTTATGTGTGAATAGAGGGGGGGGGGGGGGGGGAAGTGAATTACGTGTTTGTGTGTGTGGGGGGGGGGGGGCATCTTTAAGTCGATTGCCATACTATGCCTCTTTCTCTCTTCCTCTATTATATCCATCCCTCCCTCACTCCATCCCCTCTGTGTGCGTAAGGGAAAAATAATGAGTTGGGTGTGTGTGGAGGAGGGGCGGGGAAGTGCATTTCAGTCAATTGCGAAAGGCGGCAAATGCGATGCACAATAAGGTAGGGATAACTGAATTTTAAGTTTTCTGCTCCACCGATCTCAAGATTTTTTAATGTTGCATTACAATGGTAAAAGGCTCATATTTCACTGTTAGAAAATATTCGCCGGTCTAATAGTCATGTACGGCGTAGTTATGTCTCGCTGCGTCACCCCCCGTGTGTGTGTGCGCGCATGTGTACAGTGTCAGCCTGTCATTTTCTGTCTGTTTGAACGTCTGATTATTTTGTCTGTATGACTATCATATGTTATCCCAGACTCCCTTCTTCCTTGTCTATTCCTTCCCTTTCAACCACACCCTTCATCTTAAGGTAGGTAAGATTCTTCTCGGATAAGGACGAAAAATCTCGGGGACCCCGTTTCACGTTGCGCACGTTAAAGATCATTTGGTGGTTAAAAATCGAAAAAGAGTAGGCCTATAAGGCCACCGCCGAGGCAAACTTCAAAATCAATTCCTACTCAAAAACTTTGGGGTGGTTTTCGGCGCCGAAATGGCCTTACAGAGTCGATGGAGCCGTAAAACCCTAAACAAACAAACACAGAATGAAACCAGATTCCCTTTGAACTTTGAAATGGTTCTGGGCGCCAAAATGACATTATAGAGTTGACGGAGCCGTAAAACCCTAACCAAACAAAGAAAGAAAGAAACCAGACTCCCTTCCAACCCGTGCTGAGATTCTGATCTTCATCCCCGTCCCAGCGAAGCAGCAGAGCGTCCAGGAGCCGATATGGAGCACGTGAGGAATGCGGCGATGACGCAACACATGACGGCGGGGACGTGTCTGCTTGACGGGTCAAGCGAGGCGAGCCAAGCCAGTGGCGGTGGACCAGGCCAAGGCTGGTCGTGGCGCGAGGGGAGACAGGGATCAGGGGGAGGTCGCGAGTCTCGACTGACCCCAACACAGGGGTCCACAGACGGCGAGGACGCACGGGAGACTCTGTACTAACGTCTGGGTTCCATCTCTTTAATGACCTTACAGTGTTGTAAGGCATGTAAAACTAGAAACCAAACTAAATCAAACGCTTGGATGGTCCGAGCTGGAGTAGCTGTTTGTTGCTTGGGAATTTTACGCCCCTTGAAACATTGTAAGTTCAATTTAGAGATTGACTGGAACTTAAATAGATTTAATTGTTTATTGCCCAAAGTTTTACACCTACCGTAACACCGAAAAGTCATTTAAAAGGCAGAATACTGCAGGGTTGGCCCTGACATTCAGGATCGAAGTGGCCCGTCTTTTAAATGACCTTACAGCGATGTAAGGGACGTAAAACAACCAAACAAACCAACTGGAATAGCGAGAAGTTCCTTATCTGAGTCACCGCTAGTTTTTCTCCAAGGTCGTCGACACCACCGTCTGGGCTTAACAGGTTTAACCCGTCATCAAAGCCCTAGCCATATTCTCATAGAATAAATTTAAATAGACCGCACAGAAAATAATGCTATGAGAAACTTAATACATGTATTGCACCATTTTGCGAAAAGTTGTTATATCGTGGTTTGCAATGACATTGAAAGAGCGTAGTTCCGGGTGGGGAAATAGACATTTCAATGATGACTTTATATAAAAACTATTACACGTACATTGTATCTTCCAAAAAAGGTCTCAACTGAAATGTTGTGGTGGGAAGTTGTGTTCAGGAAACATTTTTTCTATAACTTTTAACAAAGCACTCGTTTTGAGGTAAAGTCTCAATGGCAATAGCAAAGGAAACGATAGATCATTTTCTTCATGGCAGAAGTTCTTACACACGCCAGCTGTGATTCTATGAAGTTCTAGAACAAAGCTTAATTCAGACGGCATGTCAATCCGTCAGTGTAACTTATACCGGCCCTTAGGATGTACCAGCGACACACTAGTTTACCCGCAACAAAGAAATAGAGTAAAAAAAGGCGATTCAATAACCCAATGACAGAAGGCAAAAACAGAAAAAGAAACTGGCAAATTTATACATAACTAACTTACAATTACAGATATGCTCGCTAATAACAGCGTGCGTCGTAGATGAATTGACCCTGCCAGGTGGAGATAATCATGGCAGAGAGGAACTCTGTATTCGGCAGAAAACAAATCTGTCTAGTGTATCGAAGAAAACAACTTCCGTACTAGGATGAGTCCTCCTTTAGGATTTCTCCTACTTCTGTGGATAAACAAGAGGAATATGGTTTTCTTTTTTTCTTTCTTTCTTTTCTTATTTCCTTTTTTTTTCCCCTTCTTTTTTTTTTTTTTTTTTTTTACTTATGACTTCGATAAATATTTCTTTTCCCTATTTCAAAGAGGTCTGTTATTGTTACAGTCCAGTTATGTCGTATTTAATGGGCACATCGTTTGGCTATTCTGAACACAGCGGTCTTTGCGTGTGATGATACAAAAGTGGGTTGGCAAATATTGCAAAAACATTAAATGCGATATAAAAAGAGCTTTAACAAATTATCAGCCAGTTAAATAGTGCTGTACTCAAATTACAGTGGTGATTTTGTAGCAAAACGAAAACCTTGGCTTTGACTGTCGCCACTGAACAGAATTTTTTTTTTTTTTTAAAAGGCAATCCGACTTCAAGGTGTGGTTATTCCCATGCCGTAATATTTTCATCAAAAAGCTTTGGATCAAATCAAATCAATCAAGAATTACTTAATTAATTTTTTACACTCACCACAGACACCGGTCATCTGCATCCTTGATTTACTTAGTTAATAAATAATGTTTTACATCCTTGGGTCCAGCGAATACTTGATGACATTTGCGTTGCGACAGGTCTTGAACTAGTTTAACGCTGTCACGTTGTCTTCAGTACCAAGTGTAGTACCGGTATGTTAGTGGTTGGTAAAAGGCAGGCAGGTGACATGAATAATAAAGATTCTGTCAGAGTGCATCTTGCTATATCAAGCAAAAATTTTATCAGTCTCTTTGGAAATGGGTGTTGTTACAGAAAATGGAATCAGATTTCTGTGTGATTAATAGTGTTCCCCTACGCCTTTCGGGCCTGGTGGAATGGCCTTTTGGTCCCAAAAGAGTCGGGACCGTTTTCAGCCTTTTACGTGTTTTTGCCTAGATAAGGGCAGTTTGGATTGCCCTGATAGGGGCAGTTATTTCTCTTCGTTGAAAAGGCATATCTATTGTAGAGACATAACACAAGGGCAGGCTCTACTCTAACCAACAGTGTAAATCAAGAATGTGATGTTGTCCCACTTTTAATAAACCATTCAGAAGCATGTCAATATATCACATTTGTTCTAAAAACCTGCACACCAATCACTTTCCCTGTCAATTAAACGGCTCCCTTCTTTGTACATTCCACAGGTCAGCCCTGAAAGCGTCGCCATCTTTCCATGATGCGTAGTTACTCGATCTTCCTTGTCGCTGTCGTTATCTTCTTTGTCATCGTCTCTGCTCTCGGAAACGACACAGAAAATGAAGAAGGGGGAGGAGGAGGAGGTGGTGGAGGAAGAGTAAGAACCAGCAGAGGCGCCCCTGCCCGGACCAACAGCGTGTCCAACCGCGAGCGGACGCGGAGAAATAATCGAAGCACGTACCAGCGGAAGAGCCGGGGCAGGATATCCACCGGCCGTGACTTTTACGAGGCGAGAACGTCGGTTCTGAATTCGCGAGACCCCGGGTACCAGAGCCGCCGGACTGACAGAAGGCTTCCGTACGGCTCTGACATGATCAGGAGAGGAGATAACTCTTACCGTGGATCCCGCTACGACAATGGACAGAGAGGTGAAGATCGTTACAACAGCGGGAGACTCGTTCTGGACAACGGATACCCCGCTCCCCGCAGGAGAAATTTTGGAGGGGGTGACCGGTACGGCAATACGGGTGGGGGATTCCCGGGTCCCCGGGGAGGGAGCAGCCGCAGTTACAATGACAGGCGGACCTCGAGAAACTATCGGCCAGGTGGGAGTCAGAGGCGGTCCAGACCAAGTTCCAGGCGCTCTTACTAGTGCAAAACGGACCCAAGGAGATACTTACAAATAGAGAAAATAGATTTCTAAACTATTCAGAGTTTTTTTTATTGCTGTCTTTTTTGTTGCTAAAGCTTAGTATCTCAAATATTGCATGGTCCATTCCGGCAAAAAGTAGCTCTTCTCAATATTGTCTCGAGAAATATTTTGCAAATGGTCCTAGATTCAGCTTGACACGCCAAGAATACCTTACTTTGACCCACATTTAGAAAGATGGGGGAAAACCTTAAGAGGATAGTTTTGGTGACGTTTTGTTGCCTATCTATACTTTATTTACACGGCCAATTTTTTTTGTGTTACTTTGTCACATGATCAAATTCCTGCTCCCTTACTTGCGTACAGATGGCAACTGAAGCGAAGAAAGCAAGGAAGGAAGCTTTTTTCTTAAAAGTAAATGTGCTTAAACCTTCAGCGTCAGGCTCTATTGTTTAGAAAGGTTTTAGAATTCGTTACGCATGGTGCTTGGAGGTGCGAAGTGTTGTTGCATTATTTTTTGCTAAGCCTTTGACTGTTGTTTGTGGGTGATAAGTGCATTCTGTTGTCCCAAATGTAAGCACTCAAGCTCTTGCTACATATATCCAATCGGTGTCAGATCAGGTGATAGAGTTACATGACAAAGATTTGGTCTGCTGAGGCTGACATCCATTCTTGAAGGTCTCCTAAGACCAATTCCACCTTGCCCATTACAAATTGTTTAGTCTCTTGCACGTCTCAATTTTTTTTTAAAGTGCCTAACAGTCCACAGCGAGGAGGCGATATCATGATACAATATGTGAAAGGGGATGTAACGATAATGCGCGAGGATTGCAGCCTGGTCTGTCTATAGTAGAACCAGTTTGTGAGAGACATGTTTGACTCTCGGAGGGGCAACAAGAAGAACTCTTACATCTGCAGTCTTGCGAGAAAAGGAAGAATGTGCCCAATTTGGTCAAAGCAATCAGAAACAGTTAAAAGCAAGTCACCAAGGCCAGGATCAGACGTGCCGAGCTCAATGATATAGCCTTGGTGGTATGTTTGTCGTTTTGTTTTGTTTTGTTTGTTTGATTGTTGTTGTTGCTTTTTGTGTGTGTGGTTTTGTTTTGTTTTGTTTGTTTTTGTTGTTTTAATTTTGCGGGGGCGGGGGCTTTTGTCATGTTTTACGTTCCGTGCAACACTGCAAGATGATTTTAGAGACGGGCTCCTTCGACGCTGCCTGTCAGGACGAACCCGGGCCGAGAGGGACGAATCCCAGCAAAAAGACGAAGAGACTCGTTGCCACACGGAAATCGAACTTGGGTCTTCTGCATGATACGCGAATAGCTTAATCATTATGCAACAGGCGCATGTAATATAGGTGGAGTCAGCCCCAAAATAGAGGAAAATATCTCTTTTTTAAAAAGATGTGAGCTGTTTCCTCACAAATAATCATTTGGCTAAATGGCGCATCCGCCCATTATTCATGGGACGGCTTGTTCGCTGGGGAAATGGGCATTATTACAATTTTGTGTTCTTTTTTCTATAAGAAAAAGACAAATTAAGGGGTTATAACTATGTTATAATTACCAACCTAGTGCTGTTTTTTTTTTCTTCTTATTTTTTTAAAGGCATTAAACAAGTAGGCCTGTAACACTAGATCACGGTAATATTTTTTTTTAAAGGATAGCAAAACTCTAATTTGCAATGTGTAATCAAAACCCGACGCGGTTAACCACTATTTAATCATGCTGTCCCCTTGCGGTTTGTCTATGCAGATCCGAGGAGCTCAAACACAAGTGTGAATCCGTTGTGCAATGGCCAGAAAATGAGAGTTTGATCCCCATGTAAGACAAACATCTCCGACTTTCTTCTGGGATGTTGTGTCCATCTCAGCCCGGGTTAGACCTAATATGTAGGGTCGAAGCAGCTTAAACCAAACCAATCGCAAGCCGGAATGTCAAATCCAGTCATGAGCGTTCGGATACTAATGCAATATGCCAAGGTTCATTAACGAAAGTTCATTGAGGTGGGTTGTCTATCGTTTGAGATCAAAGGGGACAACAACACTTGTTTAGTCCATTGCATGTCTCAATTATTTTTAAAAAGTGCCTTACAGTCCACAGCGAAGAGGTGATATGCTACAATGTGTGAAAGGGGATGTAACGATGATGCGTGAGAGTTGCATCTTGGTCTGCCTATAGTGGAATCAGTTAGTGAGAGACATGTTTGATTCTCGTACAGGCAGCAAGAAGGACTCTCACAATAATAAATTTAGAAAATTAAAGAATAGCAACGCTCTAATTTGCAATGTGCAATCAAAACTCGACGCGGTTAACCACGATTTAATCATGCTGTCCCCTTGCGGTTTTTCTATGCAGACCCGAGGAGCTCAAACACAAGTGTGAAGGATCGGCGTCCGTTGTGTAGTGGCGAGAGAATGACAGTTTGATCCCCACGTAAGACAAGCATCTCCGGCTTTCTGCTGGGATGTTGTGTCCATCTCAGCCCGGGTTAGACCTTAAGAAGGGTCGAAGTAGCCCAAACCAAACCAATCACAAGCCAGAATGTCAGATGCAGTCATGAGCGGAAATTAATGCAATATGCCAAAGTTCATTAACGAAAGTTCATTGAGGTGGGCCGTAAGTCGTTTGAGAGCAAAGGGACCAACAACACTTTTTTGAGGTAAGGGTTTGTCAAAGATGTTGAAACAAAAAACAAATAGACGTTGCTTCAAATCGTTCAGCAGGTTATGGATGTAGGACACTGATAGCAACGCTGAAGCAAACTTAGGACTAGACAGGAAGAATAATATTGAAAGAGTTTTAGTTTCAGAAGAAACGAGGGGGACGAAAAAAAACCAGCTACATCTCTAAGGCCACACATCACCTGTACATTTCTCTTTCCCTTTGTCTCTTTTTCTCTCCCTCGCTAGTTCGCTCTTCCCTTCCCTCCTCTTCTTCCCTGGTGCTATTTGACACTCCCTTTCCCTCTTTCTTCATACACAGATACAAGCACACACACAAACATAATATATAGGCACATACGCCAAGCGCGTGTACACAAATCCAGAGACAGTGTTTGATGAACATTCATACCCCATTTCCGCCTTCATCGCTTCACTTTCACTGAGTTTTGTCATCCGTCATTAAAAAGACATCACCCCTGACAGAGAGAGGGAGAAGAGAGATAGAGAGGACCAGATACACATGTAGGTACACATTATTATCCTTTCCCAAGATGTTTGCCTTGTGGTTTGAGAAAGGTCATGGTTTGATTAATTACAACTGGTTGCTCAGATGTTCCGACACTGGCTGGAGACCCCAGCCGCGTTAAATAATGAGGGCGATGGAGACGGGCCGGGAGCTCAGAGCTGTCTTGAAGCATCTTCAAATTTCTGTTGGGCGAATGTGGGACCTCTTGCGTTGCAGCTTGTGAGTTGAAGTCACAATTTAGCCTCGCAAATATCTGGATAAAGTACTTGACGGCACTGAGCTCAAAAGATGGAGGCGAGACTACAGTGTTCCTGGGTTGTCTGCGATATATTCACATGCTAATTGAGGAAAGCTAACGGCAAAAAAAATCCAGGATATCTCCAACCTTGTAGGTTAAAACAGCCCGAGGAACGTGTAACTCTAGAAAAAAAAAGAGTCAAGTGTTCTTTACAAACTAACACCAAATCTTGCAGTTTCAGGAAAAATAGAGTTGAAGCTTTAAGAAAAGTGTATAAAGGGGTGTATTATCCTTGACATACAAGACAGTCCATAGCTTTCAGTAGTAGAAGTAAGGAGTGACTCATTCATAGAGGCGCCAACCTCTACTGTTTTTTCTGTATTTTTACTTAAGCACTTAAGCAGGCTTAAGTACGGAGAATAATGGGACTGAAATTTCACAGTGGACTTAACAATACGAGCATAGATTATAATAATGTAAAAAAAAAAATAATAATGGATTGCATATTTACATGTATAGCGCTTATCCCAGTACTGGCTCTATGCACTTACCAATCTATTACCCCGGCAACGAAAGTAACTCGGAAGCCCTCTCAACTTCCTGTCTCAACTTCCCGGGAAGCCTACAGTGCAAGTTGCCATTTTACAAACGCTCAAACACTAACATACTGGCAAGATCTTTTGCTGTGCCCAGCCGGGTACCCATTCACACCTGGATGAAGTGAGGAAAATTCGGGTAAAGTGTCTTTCCCAAGGGCACAACGTCGGGCCCGAGCCGTAATTCGAACCCGTAATTTCCTTATTATGAGTTTTGGCAGGCTAACCACTAGACTACCGGCTATTTATCAGTTATTTGGCTCTTGCAATCAGCCGCCATAGTGCTCTGAATAGCCGGGGTCTGTGCGTAATGATTGGTCTCTTCGCCTATCACGCAGTAGACGTAAGTTCTATCCTCGCTTTAAACAAGCAACGCCGTCTTTATGCTGGGATACATCCTTCTGAGCCCGGGTTGGCTCGAGCAGGCAGTATCGAGGTAGTCCACCTCTAAAATGACTTCACAGAGGTACAAAAGATGTGAAACCAACCCCAATGCTCTGTGGGCGAAAACATCGACGTTAGCTTGGAGTCCTTTGTACACTGACGTTAGTACGAGGTCGTGCAAAAGACTGGACCTAGATAACGCTAATATAGTTATTGTCATTGCCTTGAGTCATTTATGTATAAAGGCACCATCTTTATGGTGTTTTAGCTGCTTGTTCTTACTTTATACTGTTAGGTTCCCCTAAGGCAAATTCCATATCGTATGTTGTGTCCGCAAGCACTCTCTGATGGTAACATGGTCGTAATAAAACTAAACCTAACCAAAGCCTCTGCCTCACGTAGGTAACTTGTAGCATCCGCTTGGCACACGGCACAGGGATAAAAAAAGCCATTCTTATACAGCTTACGTCCGCGGGCTTTTCGAACATTGCGCAGAGAATAAGAGTTCCATCCCCACATTTGAATAGCATTACCATCTGTGCCCCTCTCAGTTCGGGTTCCCTCATATTGGGTCTAAAAAGCCCGCTTTTTTAATGGTCTTACAGTGTTACAAGGAATGAAAAATCAAAATCAAACCAAACTTCAGCCAAACCGCCCGTGGGTCACTCCAAAGTGACCTCACCTCACCTCAGAGAAAATAGACCAGCTTCTTGTTATGCTAATGAGCCCCTTCTCTTAAATGCAAAGAAGGTTAAATGAGATTAACTTTACTTCACGGAGTTTTTTACTGCTGTTGGACGGTGTTGGGGAATGTTTGTCTGGTTTCCAGGAACAAGGGGAAGTGTTGATTCGGTAGAGCTGAGAGGTTTGGATTGGAGACACAGGTGTGCGGGGAGATTTGCTGCTCTCAGTTTTTTGTCTTTGATTTGGTTGCCAGTTTACGTCCCTCGTAACACTGTAAGGTCACTTAAAAGACGGGCTGCTTCGACCATGCTTGTCAGGGCCAACCAACCCGGGCTGAGACTGGTAAATCCTAGCAGAAAAACAAGATCATCTGCACATGGCCTCAAACTTGGGTCTTCCGAAGGATAGCCGATGGGCCTAACCATTACACTACAGACGGAGGTTTTTTTTTTTTTTTTTTGTGTGTTTTTTTTACGCCCCTTATAAAACTGTATGGTTAGCTCAATTTAGAGTCGGGTTACTTCGACCTTATCTGATATAGCCAGCCTGGCTGAAATGTTTGGATGGAAGACACAGGTGCGCGGGTGAATAGTTTGCTGGTCTTGGTTTTTGCTGCTTTTGTTTGGTTAGGGTTTTACGGCTCCATCGGCTCTATAAGGTCATTTCGGCGCCCAGAACCATTCCAAAGTTTGGGTAGGAATTAATTTTGAATTTTACGCGGGTGACGGCCTAACAGGCCTACACTTTTCGATTTTCAACCACCAAGGGATCTTTAACGTGCGCTGCGTTCACACGGGACCTCCGAAATTTTTCGTCCTTCTCCGAGAAGACTAGATGTTGGATCTTACCTACTCTAAGATCAGGGGTGTGGTTGAGAGAGAGAGAGAAGATAAGGTATGAGAGAAAAGGAACAGAATAAGCAGACGAGAGGAGACTCGGAAGAGAATGAGAAGAGCAAGTCAATGAAAGAATCAGAGAGTAAAGTTGCAAGAGTAGACAAGGTAGAGAAGACGAAGAACTAATTTTTGGCAGAAAAATGCCTGCACTGCCCCGGGCTCGAACCCGGGGCCATTGACATGAGAGGCCAACACCATAACCTCTAGACCGCGAGAGTTTTTGCTTTTACGCCCCTAACAACACTGTGCGGTAAGGTCAATTTAGAGGCGGATTACTTTGACCCTATGTGATATAGCCAACCTAGGCTGAGAGGAACACAACATCTTGGCAGAGATACGGAGATGTTCGTGTAACGCGAGGATCAAACTGCCGCCTTCTGCGAAAGACGTCGAGCTTAAAGATTTGACCACAGACACAAGTGCACGAGTGCACGACTGTTGAACAAAAACAGAACTTTGGCTTCGAATAGTCGAACAATAGTCAAAGGAGTGCACAAGATCCGCTTGCATTTGATTGGTCTTTTATGTTGGTTTACGGTCAATCTGAGTGAATTAGACCAAGCCTAAGGATGCCACAGGAACCATATCATATGGCGTAAAGGAGTGGTGACCTGAATGGAAATTTGCGAGGGATTGGACCCAGAGAAATATACATACGCTAATGATACACAGCAAATTTGCTCATTTATAACAAAAAGGGGGATGGACTGTTAACTCAACATTACATAACTCTGTAGACTTATGACTCTCTCCTACATCCTGCATGAATTATATTCACGCACTCCCATACACGTCCTTTTCTTGGTTTCAGCGGTCTAGATCTCGAAATAGTAAGAGGGGAAAACAGAGAAATGGAGAAAGGGACAAAGAGATAGATAGATAGATAGATAGATAGATAGATAGATAGATAGATAGATAGATAGATAGATAGATAGATAG
>JAUKPP010256549.1:0-12204 GCA_032273245.1 Phyllaplysia taylori
CCCCCCCCCCCCCCCCCCCCCCCCCCCCCCCCCCCCCCCCCCCCCCCCCCCCCCCCCCCCCCCCCCCCCCAGGAGACAGACAGAGAGATACAGAGGAAGAGAAAAGATAGCAGACAACCTGGTTGAGGAAGAGAGATAATGGAAATTGCATCATTTGAATATACACAAAAAGCTACATTGATAAAGCGATTGCATAATGTGTATTTAATGCATAAAAATGGATAAAGCTTACATATGAGATAGATGTCGTATCTAGCTGGCGAGGATAAAGAGAATGAAATGACATAAAGCCAAAGCAAAAAGAGTGGGCGAAAACATGATTTTTATTTCCCCCTTGCTTGATTTCTCTTTGCAATCCTAATCTGAAAATTGAACCATCTATCACGGGAATGAGATATATAGGGCAATGTTTGTGACAAGCATGGGAGAAATTGTCTCTGTAGATCACATTGTGAGAGATGATGGAAATAAAAGTGAATGTGAGAGACACAGTGAAGTAATGACGTGTAATGCTGAGAACAAGTTTGCTGCAAATTTTAAGTTATGATTTGTTGAGAAACAATGAAGTCCAGTAACAAAACTATAATGCCTTTACTGAAGAATGGGGTTGTCATATTAAATACATCACAATCAATTGAATTAATCACGAAAAGAAGTGAAAACAAATCAGTATTAACAAAGGAGTAGGCCTGCTTGTGCACCGATAGGACAACTTTGGATCTCGGATAAAAGCATGTAGAATATTTATCTGCTTTTCTTTTAGAGAATGCACAAGTGCGATCTGTCACATTGACTTTTTATCAGTTTACTGTCGTTAATTCTTTAATGGTTAATCTGCAAACATGTTATAAAAGAACCAAGGTCGACGAAATAGTAAACGTCACGTCAAAATGTGGTCACTTTTCTTTTATGGCATGAGTATGTAAAAAGTGGAGTGACTGGATAAAGAACATAAGCTATAAAAAAACACACCCAAAAAGATACTTCCATCAGCTAGAAATCAAAACATCATACTTCTATGAACAAAACGAGGCAGCAGTTAGCCAAATCAGTTGGAAGTTATTTGTAGCTTCTTTGCTGTTTAGGCAAGGCCTCTCTGCCAAACTGATTTATTTCTGCCTTCACTGTTCCAGTATGCGCGAAAGTCACAGTATACAGCGCTTCACAGACAGTAGACCATGAGAATCAGCAGTATTGAGAAAGCACAGATTTGGCGAAGATTTTGAAAGTGGCAACGATCTATAGCCTGCCAACAGGCACGATACGGCGAGAGAATGGGAAAGCAACTTTTACTGTTATTTCTGCACCTCAATTACGCTATGTTGTCCAAAAAGCAGTAAAACATTAATATAGGTTATCATTTAAATTATTGGAAAATGTAGGCTAAATTTTCTTGAAGTGTAATCCTGTTGACATGACCCATCACATATCGATAGCGACATAACAAGACGATGAGATTTTGATTATAACGACGTCCCTTTAAGTTACGGAGCACTACCGGATTTATGAAAACAGTAGGAGAATCCAGAGGGCAGACATACCACTTCGCCAACACCATGCTGATACCAAGGTTAAATAGAACTATTTTCATTTCCTACCTTCCTTTTGAAAATCTCCATGATAAGTAGACAAAGTGGCGTCCTTACGGAAACCACAGTACTTTTATAGGCTTAAAAACCCTCCACCTACATCATACAGTATACGTATCCTTGACAAATATCACGTTAATACACGTCACATAAGCAAATATGCCTGTGTTACATTGAACTCACATTTTCAGCTGTACACAGAACAAAGAACATCAAGGCTTAAACTTCTCATAGTATGAACAAAATGTTTTTTAGGGAGAAATCCAAAAACATTTTTCATGTCATTTATGATATGTACTGGATTTAACGTACAGGAACCAACATGAGCAAGGCAACATATCTAGATATTGTGCACGCTTTGATATCCTATTGGACAAAGCAAACGAATGAAAGTACCGAAAATCATTTAAGAAATGAATTACAAAATGCTGCACATATAAGTGCTTTTGTGCTTCTAAATAATGTGGTGAAGATATGTAGTGGGTGTGCAAAACTTGTGCTGAACACCGCAAGCAAGCCACAAAATATTCATAATTCACACCCACGAGAAACTATCAGGGGATATTTGAGTCCGAATGTAGCGACTACGATTCAGGAATTAAAAGTTGGATGGTATTGATAGTATACAAAATTTGGCTACAAGAGAGATGTTTCCGAATCTGATGGATGGTGGGAATACAAGAAGATATAAATACGTAGTGATGAAGTACAGGTATGATGGTGGTGAGAGTCCAAGCAAGGATACAGAAAGATGGAGACACAACTTGTGTACAATAACTTTGTGCGTTAAGTGGCAGGGTGGTGATGAAAGAATCCAGTTGATGCAGCCCCCCCCCCCCCTCCCCGATATGATAATAAAAATGAAACAAAGCTGAAGCAGTTTGTTCGCAAGGCCTACTTTTGTGAACTTTTACTTCAATCCTTTACAAGTTGAAAGAGAAATAATCACAGTAGCGAGGCGTAAAACGCATTTTTTATTGTACATTTACCGTCAATTTCCGCTTAAACAGGACTCTACAAGAATAAATTTCCTCTGAAAATTCAAGGACCTTTTTAGAATGTAAAGAAGAGTGTGATAGATAGAGCATGCGAAATTGGAAGCACTCAATTTAAGACATTAATAACCAGAGATTTTGATAAAAGATCTGAAAATTTTAGTGGTATGCAGGCCTATCAATCTGTAAACGCCGGCAATACTTTCAAATAAAAAACTTCGTGCTTAAGAATGTATAATAAATATTAATTTGTTTTATTGGTCTGAGCATGAGGAATCGGATTAGTAAAAAACCCTCTGATACTGAGAGCATTTAATCTAAGAGGTAAGCAACAGGCTCATAGAATGGGTATACACGGATATTACAAGTCATTGCTTTATATGTTTGTCTGTACCCAGACTAGGCCAAAAAGAAAAACAACAACATGTTCCTCAACAGCTGGCGTTGGAGCAGAAGAAACACTACCGTTTTCTTTTGCTTTCGAATGTTTACTTCAACAAGGGTTTTTCCTTTTATTCTTTTCAAACGCTCGTCAGAAGAAATTGCTGAGAGGTTCTAAGGACCCCCGGACAAGGCGTAAATAATGCATCCTCCATCATGTTTCCTCCTTAGATTCTGATAAAGCTTATTGATTTTTAAGATGCTTTCTTTATTCACATATTGTCTGAAAAAATCATATGGCGGGCGTCTGTAATTATATTGAAGCTTGTTTCATCGATAAGCAAATTGTGATGTTGAGAAAAAACAAAAACCCAAAATTCCTCGGATATCATGATTCCGAATAATGAATATTGGACACAACTGGATTCTCAAAGTGAACGAGCTGAGAAAAAATAGAGAGACAATGATCACAAACCTCTTCTTCCAAACCTTTTTTCATATCGACAGACAGCTTTGAAAATAAAAAATGAAAACAAAGAAACAAATTGATGAAAAACCAAGTCCATGAGCAGGGAGTTAACACAGCGCAACAACGCCAAGGAAGCAATAGAAAATGAAAGCAAACATTTATGGAAATTTTTTTTCTTTGCGTGTGCAATGCGCTCTTTTTTCTATGTTTGTTTCATGCAGGGTTATAGATTATCCAGTGAGCGCGAGCTTTCCACAAAAGTGGCGCTTAATTCGCTTACAAGCAATTAATGGGAAGCAGAACTAAGTAATCGAAAACATCATTACCATCTTTCTCGACCTCGTTTTATTGACATTTTCTTTTCATTAGCACAACGAACTAAAATTCTGCAAACATGCATGGTTTCGTTAAAAGTATCAACGGCGCATGAAGCAAAATAAATCTAAAAAATAGAGAAAAAAATTAGAAGAAAAAAGACAAAACCAAATGCATCTTCTAAAAAACATGGGTAAACTAATGGCTAATTTGTTAAGTTATAGATAACCCCCGCAACTCTACACACAAAGATGGTACTGATTAATAGGGGAATAGGTACAATGATGGTATACACAACAGACCATGAGATAGAATTGGAATCATTAGAAAGATTTCATCACAATTAACTTGAATGCATCGAAGAAAATACCTCAAACGACCCCATTTCCTACATGAAAATTCTTTTCCAAGTGAACTCAATGTTATTTACTACTTTTTCAATATGCCTGAAGCTGTTTCATGTTAAAATCGAAAAACAAAACAACCAATAAAGCTCAGTTTTTCTCAGCAATAGATGCTCTTATTTTAGCTTTAGTGGCAAGCATACTTTCGTCTGGTTGCTTCAATTAAGCGGGTGCTGTCACTGATTATATCAAAGAGTGGAATGCATGAGGAATTTTCTCAAACTAGGGGCAATTTCATGGAACAAGATGGGTGCTTCAAGAGAATGCGCTTGACCAACTTCAAGCCAACTTTAAGAATTCTTCTTTTATTTGAATAAGCTGTTCCAGGTAATGCAGTCTACACTGTGATTTCATTTCGAAAATAATGCTTTAAAAACATACAGCACTGGTGGAATTTCATTCGATAGCAATACCTTCCAAGACTTCACATAGTAAAAACAGTCATTGTAAAAGTTCTGTCCGTTCCTAAATAACACTTAGGGCAATAATATTATTAAATAAGTGGCTCATATTTAGGAATAAGGTTCGTAACAATATCCGCTTATGTATTTTACGAGCATTACAAAGATCCAAAAACAAAAATATCTTCTAAACGGATACGCCTATTTTTAAAAGGAAATGGTCGGCTCTGCGAAATGTATTTTCGTACAATATAAGTTAACTATATAGAAAAGGATATTTTAGATTTCTATTTGGTGACGACATGCCAATAGCCTTCGTTTAATTAAAAAGTGCATTCAATGATCAAAAGGAGGTTTTAAGCAGAGTGGACAAAACATTCATCATTATCTTAGGGTGGACGGGTCACGAAACAACACTATAATAAACAGCAATTAGTATGGAGGAAATGTTGGAATTTTGTAGACTCGAAAGCAAGACTATGCTATACGGAAGAGCAAAGAAGGATTTACTTACCAACTTTTCAAGTTGTTTGTAGGTCACTTGGAAATAGTGCACACTTGTTAGTCTGAAAGAATATAAACAGCAAATGTATTTAAATCAACATGCAGAATTCAAGACAGGCATCTGGAAGGAAGTAAATGCATCGTAATCGATAATCAGAAGTTAAAAAACACAACCTCTGACAGGTAGCATGAAGCGAGTTTTGTGAACCGAAATTAAAAGAACTCAATAATACCAGAGACAGTGCACGTTAATGTAGTCTCTTATAATACGTATCAGACCGTACCCAACCGGCGTCTGTAGTGTAATAGTTGGGCTCTACGCCTATCACGCAGAGGATAGTAGTTCGACTCAAACGGTGGATAAGCATCTCCGTCTCTCTGCCGGGATAGCGTGTCCCTTTCAGCTCGATTTGGCGATGCAGGGCAGAGTCGAAGTAACCAGCCTACATTATAGGACCTTAGTGTTACAAGGGGCGTAAAATCTAAACCAAATAACGCCAACACCGTGCCATGCCATATGGGCTTTCCGTGTATCTCTAATGGCTTTTATAAGAGAGGGTAGTTTTTCTATTCGCTGATGCCATTCCGCGTTAATGTTGGAAATGCCACAACTTAAATGCCTTTAAAAACTAAAGTTATGATATTGTAACGGGCGATACACCAAGCCGAAACATAGTCTGGCTAAAAAAAATTAGAGGGAGAGAAAGAGAGAAAAGGGAAAAGACAAAAAGGGAGAGCGAAAAAGAGAAAGAGAGACAGAGAGAGGGAATGAGAAGAGAAAGAAAGAGAAAGAGAGAGAGACAGAGAGATAGAGAGAAGGAGAAGAGAAAGAAAGATATAAAGGGATGCAGATGGAAAAAGATCGACAGAGAAGGAGAGTCAGAGACAGAGAGAGAAGGGGAGAGATACACACACACACACACACACACAGAGAGAGAGAGAGAGGGAGAGAGAGAGAGATAGAGAGAGAGAGAGAGAGAGAGAGAGAAAAGAAAGCAAAAGATACTTACTCTTCAAACAAAGTATTGTAATTGTTGTAGGCTTTGTAAATATCTGAATTCATCTGGTTGCAAAGCTCGATGAGACCATGCAGAAGATCCTCGTCTCTCTGTGTACAAACAAAGAAAAGTTTGTGTTCCTCCTATTGTGACATTGGATAACAGCTCAAGAAGTCTAAGAGGGCAAGATAATAAAGGTATACATCATGCATGAACTTTCACGAATCTTCTTCGCGTATCTTCGAGAAGGGCGAGGTATGAGAAAGATGATAATAGATGGACAGGTTTATAGACAGAGATATAGATAAATAACGGATAGAGAGAGAGAGAGAGAGAGAGAGAGAGAAAGAGAGAGAGAGAGAGAGAGAGAAAGAGAGAGAGAGAGAGAGACAAGAGTGCGAGGGAGAGAGAGAGAGAGAAAGAGAGAGAGAGAGATCGAGAGAAAGGGGAGTAGATGAGAATTACGTAATAGAAGAAAATGGGAAGAGAGAGAGAGGTAGATAGATGAAAGCGAGGACCATAGAGAGGAAGTGAGGAAGAGAGAGAGAGAGCGAGAGAGAGAGAGAGAGAGAGAGAGAGAGAGAGAGAGGGAGGAAGGGATGGAGAAGGGGGAGACATAGAAAATGCGGAAGA
The DNA here is from genome assembly GCA_032273245.1 of Phyllaplysia taylori. Lineage (NCBI taxonomy): Eukaryota > Metazoa > Mollusca > Gastropoda > Aplysiida > Aplysiidae > Phyllaplysia > Phyllaplysia taylori. Next base: position 6,690 of record JAUKPP010256549.1, read on the forward strand.
CAGAGTAACAGGAAATAGATAGAGAAAAAGAAACATACAGAGAGAGAGAGAGAGAGAAATAGAGAGAAAGAGAGAGAGAGAGAGAGAGAGAGAGAGAGAGAGAGGGAGAGAAAAAGAGAGACCGATGGAAGAAAGACAAAATACAGACAGGCAGATAGGTAGACAGAGAGATAAGAAAAACAAAAAGAAAGTAGATTCAGACACTTAGCGGAAAAAGGATAAAACAAAAACTACACCCAGAAAAATGACTCCCTCTCCCCAGCTAAAACAGGTCTGAAACGGTTGTAATTTCTCACCTTTGCTTGGGCTTGGCAACTTGAATAAATTCGCTCATACCATTCAGAGTTGGTTTTCTGGGAACCAGATGAAGAAAGAAAGAAAAAAAGAAAAAATGGATGAGAAACGTACCACTCATCAAACAAATATCATCGGAAATTTATACGCCATGATAAAGCCCTAGAGGACAGCTAGCACGTCTTAGAGGATCAGAGACGGGGCAATGTGCATGGGGAGAGACAGGAATCGATAGATTTGAGTGACAACTTCCTCCCCGGAGCTCTTGTTTCTCTAATTATTGTGGTGGTGAGCTTATGCCACTTCCGTTCCCACCCCACCCTCTACCCTTCTCTATTGTCGCCTTAAATGCTAACGATAATACTCTTTTTTTCCACCCTTCCCCTTTCTTACACACAAGCACACTCTTTCACAAAGGGGACAGGAAAAGGCAAATATAAAAAAAAAAAAAGTATATTATTGGGTTGATGTACAGATACATTTTTGTATACTTGGCCTGGGCCTGACGAAGACAGTGGTCCAGTCGAAAATTTGCCCCCTTCCCCATTATAATATATTCTTTATGCTTATTTCCTATCAAATTATGATCACCAGTTTGCATTGGTTGAGTGTGGTGTGTTTCTTAGCTATTTACTATGAATAGATAGACACGCACACATGATATAGATAGATAGATAGACAGATAAATAGATAGATACACAGGTATATTAGATAGATAGATGAACATATATAATTATTATGTTTGCCTTAAGAACAAACACTACATACGTCTTGAACTACTTGGTACCCTACTCACTAACTCAAGAGTTCTTCATTAACCAACCCGTATCCTTAGAGTAGAAATTTGGGACAGGGAATGAACGATGCAAATGTGCATATTATGCTTCCGGGAAAATATAAAGTCAGGTATTCGATGAAGGTTTTACGGTGATTAGTATGGCATCCATGTTATCATCTATTTCCTGGTCACTGCACTGTGAATACCTTCAAAAATAGATGCCTGAATTGTGTGAGAGGTTTTTTAAAATGTTGATTCGTTATTAAGTATCAATATATGCATGAATTATAAACATAATGTACTATTACAATAAAACACCATAATTTCAAAGCGAACTTCCCTGCTGAAATCAATAAAGTTGGATTTTCTCTTCTTTTCCTTTTTTCTTATACTGACTACGAGCTGAACAGACTTAGCACTGCGCTCATTGCACTAGGCGCTGGACGAGGCAGCAACTAAAATCCCATTTATTTCCGTCTCCGGCTTGGCGCGCCCGGAGAAGAACCCTAGACGTGTCTCATCACTTGGCCTCCCGGTGTCTGAGACAGGGTTAGAGACAAGAGAAACGGATAGTAAAGGTTGCAGAGGAAGATAGGTGTTGGAGAATAAATTCAAAGCTCCCAAGTACATTAGTGTCAATACGCCAGAACAATTTTATTCACGACCACGGACATTTCTTTCAGAAAAGAAGCAACTTCGAATTTAAAATGTGAAAATATAGGAAAAATCTCCTGCCCTCATGGGAAGCGGTGGGGAAAAACCGTTAAAACTTACATAAATATGTCCTTTGAAGGCACATAGTTGACTTCGCTTTAACAATAGATCTAAATATGCAAGGCTAAACAAAAGATTTCAATGTCCATCTCAGAAAAAACAAATCTGTAAATAGTTTAAGATTCAACCCCGAGACATTTGCATCAGGAGGCAAGCACCTTACTGCTCAGCCACTAATGCCTCCGAAGGTAAGCCTGAGTGCATACAAAAAGGCAATCATCAAAGTAAATATTGACTTCATCGTGTCAGGGAAGGAAAAGCTAATTTTCAGTGGCATTAGATTACAAAAGAAATCTAGCAAGGAAACCACAGAATAGATATGATAAAATAGAAGTACAATCCCTATACAGTTACTTCACAAAATAGATTCCAACCTTCTACTCGTGTCCGCCATTTTCTTTTGTCGCACCTTCGGTCTCGAAAACCCCCACAGAATAGATATAATACGGAAGTGCAGTCCCTATACAGCGACGTAATTACTTTTACTATCAATATAAATAGCATCTTTAACATAAGAAAGTGTTATATTTATTTGATTTTTTTGTTTTTGTCTTGTAATGTGTCGAATAGGGAATGATGGTGCTTTGCTAAAAGAAAAAAGTATAGACTGATCCGTGAGTAGCGCGCTTGTTTTGTTGTGCGTCGTCAAGATGGCGGATTTCCGGAAAGCTACTACCGAAGTAACTATTTGTTTGTTCTTCTATATCTATTATATATTTGACAACTTGGAAACACATGTGTCATTTTCCCCGTAAAACTACGATAGCTACACAGTTGAAGGTTGGCAGGTGACTGCAAAGAGATATATAGGTCCTCATGACGGCATTCGATTGTTTATTTATTCATTTCCTGAATTTAGAAAACATAGATTTGACAAAATGTTCCCTTCCTTCTTCGGCTTTTATAATATTTCCACTGAGAAACGAAACAATAGACATGCGTTCAAGATGTGTTCGAATGAGTGAGCCTCGCAACTTTCCCACACGCACTGACGTGAACCCCAAACACTCATGCGTGCATGAAGCCTACTATGAGAATTGAGACTCCTCTCTTCTTAGGGCAGAGAATGAGGTCAAACCTGGGATCAGGATCACGCTCTTTATGTATTATCTCTTTCTCTCTCTCTCTCTCTCTCTCTCTCTCTCTCTCTCTGCGTTTTATAAATGCAATCTATTAATACTATTACAAAAACAACAACAAGACATTAAGTTCGTACCTTGACCAGGCTTAGAATCTCCGAGTGTAGCTCTCGGTGGAAGGGACAGCATTTCTTGAACACTCGCATGCGGTGAATGGTGGAGAGACATCTGAGGAACGAATGCACTGTCTATAAGAAGCGAAACTTTGTTTGGTATGAAAGCTAGATTCTATATCTAGGTTGCTCCAGTTTTCGCTCATCCAAGAATGCATAGGAGTACACGGTTTAACACTAGACTCCCAATAGATGGGTGAAAGTTGGCACATTTATGACAAATTTGTTCCTACTTTCCTGTTCTCTTCTTTGCTCTATTTCATCTATTCAAAAGCGATCGACTGAGTAAATAATACCCATTCCAATAAATTGTAGTTTACACATATCAATTTGCCTTTTCAACTGCGTCTATGATGTCACGGTTAGGCTCTTCGCCTATAACGCAGAAGATCCGAGCTCTAAGTGGCGTCTCTCTGCTGGGCCCCTTCCTTCTCAGCCTGGCTTGGCAGACAGGGTCGAAGCATCCCGTCTCTTAAATGGCCTTACAGTGTTGCAACAGGCGTAAAACTATATCTCTAGCTGAACCAAACCTCGCCTTCTTATGGTTGTCATCAATTTTAATTCCTTAGTTCCCCCCTCTCTATTGTATGTCTAAACTCCCTGGCAATGTTTAATGACCTTACAGCATTGCAAGAGACGACCCATCCCCCAACAAAAACAACCAAGCTAAACAAAACGTCCCACCACTGGTTGCCACCAACCTCCATTCCCTAGTCCCCCCTCTCTATTGTATGTAAAATCTCTGTTGGAACTCACTTGAGCATCATCTCGAGCCGGTTGATAGCTGTTCTGTTGGTGGGAGGGAACACCTCGCGCATCTTCCTCAGCAGACTCAAGCTGTAGTCAGAGAAGCGATTGAAGGACTCGGCCAGACTCTCTTCCTGTGGGACAGAAGCAAGAACATTATCGCCCTCTCAGTTCAAAACAGGAGAAAAGTATGTAAGGTTGCTTGTGTAGAAAATACTGTCACCATAATTCCATATTTGCACTAGTCACATTTTGATGTTTGAGGTAAAAAGGAAACAATTCAAGTCTTTATGAACAATCATTTTTTTCTTTGACGTAAACTTGTTAGACCAAGAAATACTCTTATAATATAGTGTTTCGCAGATATAAAACACGACCCAGAGATCTTAAGGGATACGCTGAAATTGCCCAAAAATTATTTGGGTAATTGTGGAATGACCTGACAATATTGTGAAGGTAAACAAAAGAAGAGCGTTCGTTCCTCTCTCTCACGATCATTCCTTCTTTCTCCCTCCCTTAGTCATTCTCTCTCTGAGAGTGTCATTATAATATGTGCAAGTAACTGAGACATTGGAGGAGAGAAGGATAGGGGGGGGGGGGGGCAGAGAGTGAAAGTGAGTACGGGCGAGAGAGAGAGAGAGAGAGAGAGAGAGAGAGAGAGAAAGAGAAAGGTAGAGACAGGACGAAGAGGAGAAAATTGGGACTGTTATGTCAAGATAGTGCGACGATATAAAATTTCAAACTCCCTAAGATTAAAATCTTCCTCTCATACTTAATTACTTTAATTTCCGCTCACAGACCATCGTTAATTTCCCGAGCAAATCAACTTTAAAGGAGGCTAATGTGTATCAAAGAACATGATTAGCAAAATCTTGACGGAGACTGGAACGTTTCTCTTACAATTATCAGCAGCAATTTAGTGCCAGTGGCTCCTTTAACTTTAATCAATACGACAAGCACACAGATAAGAGTGTATAACGTGAGCTTAGTGCTGTCTCCTTCTATCTACACATTTGTAGGAAGGGAATAACATGTGGGGCTTTCGGTTTATTCAAGCGAATTGAAGAATCATTTTTCGCCTAGTCATTTCGGAGACATTGCAAGGCAGCACTGGACTCTCCATTCGTCAAAAGTAGCAATAAGATCATGCAAGTGCTTCTGTCAGGAGGAGTGCCCTTCTGCAATGCAATTTAAACGTCTTGAAAACGACGACTAAAGTCATTTTGCCCCTTAAAGGAACATGAAAAGCAGCACTCAACGTGCCTCCTGCTATGGTAATGATGTCTAGGAATTACATCAGCAACATTTCTTTTCCATACACATGCGCCCCCCCCCCCTTCTCAAACATCGACAACCAGCATCTGTGGTGTAAGGGTTAGGCTCTTCGCTTATTACGCACAAGATACGAGTTCGATTCCCAGGTGGGGACGAGCATCTGCGTCTTTCTGCTAGGATCAGTCCCTCTTAGCCCAGGTTCGCCATGGCAGGAAGGGGCGACGTAGTCCGTTTCTTAATTGGCCTTACAATGTTGGAAGAGGCATAAACATAAAACCAAACCAAATCACACATGGACATGCACACATAGGCCTACAAACACACACACACACGAACACACACACACACACACACACACACACACACACACACACACACACACACACACACACACA
>JAUKPP010256560.1:0-12202 GCA_032273245.1 Phyllaplysia taylori
TGGGAGAGGGCAGTCAGTGTCCCACAGTGAGCTGCAAATCTTCTTAGACATTCTCTAACCATGTAACTCCAGAACTTGAAAGGAAGATTCTTATTCATCGTTTTCCTCCGTTAGTAACTCTCCATCACCCAAATAGATCTACATGTACATATTATTATGAGCCTCCAACAATAAGAAACCCTAAATTTGATTCCCCAGGCCTCGTCAGAAATTGCTAATTGTAAGAGGATTTCAGAATCAGCTTGTTACATTCCCTGTAAAATTTCCTGAAGAGGACAAACAGGCTATGAGAATTACACCGACACAATGCTATTTTGTCTTCCCATTATGCAGGACGCCCACGGTTCAAACAATTCTGCGCACAGTGTACGACATACACAGCTATCGATTTATTCCCACAAATTCTTCATTTACATTCTCCCTCTGTCCCACCGGATCGCTTATCAAGCAAAAGACCCTTTGATACCCGGGGCCAAAAGGGCTTCGTGTTATGGACAGATACCATAATCGTGGCGAAAAATTGTTCCGGGGGATCGGTGTCTCTTTAAGCCGAAATTCCCTACAGCTCCAGGGCGCTTGCATACAAAGAATTGTTACAAGATGCCCCCTAGAGGACTGGATTATTGGACTGAGGCCACTTTATGTTAGGGCAATGGCACGCCAATTTTGCTACTCACAATAAATCGTTTAGTAATCACATCCACGCTGACTCTGACAGTTGTCTCTTGGAGTCCATAATACAACTATTCAGATTCAACTGTAGCCAAGGAGCGTAATTCAATTTAAGTGCGTTTCTCGGGATCAGATGTGAATAAATGGCTCAACATAGACAAATTATGAGAATATGCCTTTCATTTTACAGCAGACTGGCTCAAATGCATATTAATTTCGTCTTGCGTATAATGTTATAGAAGTAGATTTTCTGAACAAATAAGACTAACGGAATTTCTCTACAAGTCTCGCCACTCTTACGAGGAAAAACTTTTAACAGATGTGCAATTTGCGATACTTTGCCTTTGAAAATAGTATTAATATATTTTCTTTTCATTCACTTTAGGCGGAGCGTCCACTGACCTGTTTTTTCAGTTGCAGGCCAGGCTCATCTATATATGATATATACATATGAGCCTGGCCTGCAACTGACAAAACAGGTCAGTAGACGCTCTGCCTTAGTATGACCTGCTCTCGTGGGAAAAAAAGGCGTATGTCGTTGTGTAGTGGTTAGGATAGTCGTCTATGGCAAACAGGCGTATGTCGTGGTGTAGTGGTTAGGATAGTCGTCTATGTCAAAACAGGCGTATGTCGTGGTGTAGTAGTTAGAATAGTCGTCTATGGCAAAACAGGCGTATGTCGTGGTGTAGTGGTTAGGATAGTCGTCTATGTCAAAACAATCTTATGTCGTGGTGTAGTCGTCTATGGCAAAACAGGCGTATATTGTGGTGTAGTAGTTCGGATAGTCGTCTATGGCAAAACAGGCGTATATTGTGGTGTAGTAGTTAGGATAGTCGTCTATGTCAAAACAGGCGTATGACATGGTGTAGTAGTTCGGATAGTCGTCTATGTCAAAACAGGCGTATGTCGTGGTGTAGTGGTTAGGATAGTCGTCTATGTCAAAACAGGTGTATGTCGTGGTGTAGTGGTTAGGATAGTCGTCTATGTCAAAACAGGCGTATGTCGTGGTGTAGTGGTTAGGATAGTCGTCTATGTCAAAACAGGCGTATGTCATGGTGTAGTAGTTCGGATAGTCGTCTATGTCACAACAGGCGTATGTCGTGGTGTAGTGGTTAGGATAGTCGTCTATGTCAAAACAGGTGTATGTCGTGGTGTAGTGGTTAGGATAGTCGTCTATGTCAAAACAGGCGTATGTCGTGGTGTAGTGGTTAGGATAGTCGTCTATGTCAAAACAGGCGTATGTCATGGTGTAGTAGTTCGGATAGTCGTCTATGGCAAAACAGGCGTATGTCGTGGTGTAGTAATAAGGATAGTCGTCTATTGCAAAACAGGCGTATGTCGTGTTGTAGTAGTTAGGATAGTCGTCTATGGCAAAACAGGCGTATGTCATGGTGTAGTAGTTAGGATAGTCGTCTATGTCAAAACAGGCGTATGTCATGGTGTAGTAGTTCGGATAGTCGTCTATGTCAAAACAGGCGTATGTCGTGGTGTAGTAGTTAGGATAGTCGTCTATGGCAAAACAGGCGTATGTCGTGGTGTAGTAGTTAGGATAGTCGTCTATGGCAAAACTGGCGTATGTCGTAGTGTAGTAGTTAGGATAGTCGTCTATGTCAAAACAGGCGTATGTCGTAGTGTAGTTGTTAGGATAGTCGTCTATGTCAAAACAGGCGTATGTCGTAGTGTAGTAGTTAGGATAGTCGTCTATGTCAAAACAGGCGTATGTCGTAGTGTAGTAGTTAGGATGGTCGTCTATGTCAAAACAGGCGTATGTCGTAGTGTAGTAGTTAGGATAGTCGTCTATGTCAAAACAGGCGTATGTCGTGGTGTAGTAGTTAGGATAGTCGTCTATAGCAAAACAGGCGTATGTCGTGGTGTAGTAGTTAGGATAGTCGTCTATGTCAAAACAGGCGTATGTCATAGTGTAGTAGTTAGGATAGTCGTCTATAGCAAAACAGTCTTATGTCGTGGTGTAGTGGTTAGGATAGTCGTCTATGGCAAAACAGTCTTATGTCGTGGTGTAGTGGTTAGGATAGTCGTCTATGTCAAAACAGGTGTATGTCGTGCTGTAGTAGTTAGGATAGTCGTCTATGGCAAAACAGTCTTATGTCGTGGTGTAGTGGTTAGGATAGTCGTCTATCACGCAGAGAACGATCGTCTCTCTCTCTCTCTCTCTCTCTCTCTCTTTCTCTCTCTCTCTCTCTCTCTCTCTCTGTTCTCATTGTTGTATCGTCCTCACCCCTGATAGACAGAGCCGAAGGAGTCCTCCCATAAAAATACCTTACAGTGTCTAAAGGAGCGTAAAACCATGAACCGAACCTACCTAAACCAAAGAAAGGTTATATTCCCAGACCTAGTATTGGATAGATCGGTGGCTGGATGAGTGGGTGGACTGATGAGTTGATGGCAGTGTTATCTTCCGCCCATGTCCTTTGGCCTTTTAGCACATCTAAATTCATTTAGGCGCGCTGAGAACCCTAATAAAGAGCTTCCGAATGGGTGCGCTCAGTGCTCTCCCGGGTAAATTTAATAGGTGGTTGGACACACAAAGCAGGAAAGCTAATGACGTCAGTGACCCCTCGTTGAGCTTCCAGAGATCCTTCTGTAGTTTCTTTAGACGATTTTCATAGTATGCACACTCTAGCCACATTTAAAAATGCACCACTCAAAGGATAAAAGGATGGTTTATATTTATATCCGTCCATACAAATGACACAAAGATTTTGTGTATCTTATGTGGGTCCATTGGACGACATAATAAACATGCATCAACAAAATGTTTAGGGCGAACCGTCTAAATATCAACGTTTTCAAACGCAATGGCGGTCAATTTAGAGAATCGCAAGAGTATCAACTACTTTTCAGAGGTTCTACTGGTGCTCAGAAGTAGCGTATTTTGTCTTAAAAGTATTGATCGATAACAGATGGAATGTCTATCGAAAAGGTTGATCGGATAAACCCATAATTCATTTTTCTTTCTGAAGTCTAAACAGGCATCATTTTGAGCTGTTTACTTGCCTTATTTTGACGGGAAGGGTATCTACAATAGATTTAAAGAAGAAAGTGGCCCGCGGTAAAGAAACAAAGGAAAAAAAAGTCATTGCTCGCGTAATAGCTTGCTGATTGTGTGTATTTCACACCCGTCTCCCATGGTGCCATGCTGCTATTTGAGCTGTAGGCTCCATACGTACCACTTTTGAAACAGTTTAAAATGGCTTTAAAATTGCAGTTTTTATGGCTATGATTTTTTATAGACGTCTTGACACACCAACAATAGATGGTCTGAATGTAGATCTGCTAGGCACTTGTGTGGAGAGTATAAGAAGATGCATGAGATGAACCAATGTTATGGAAAAGGAAAATATCTGAAGGCAAAATAAAGCCAAAATATATAGGAAAGAAGGCGTATTTACACGACAACAAGTATACAGGGTGTTTCTTTTTTTATATTGATCGATTCTAAACTGAAATAACTCAAAGACGGTAAGAGATGAAAACATTTTGTTCTCAACCGATTAATTCTCGTTCATTTAAGTTTTCTCTGGTACCAAAATCAACCGATTTCATTGAAAGCTCCAGTATTTACAAACAAACCCCGATTTTTTAGCGCGCAGAAATGACGCTAATCTTGCATTTTCCAAGAGCGTCTTGTGCGTTTACATCGCAGGTCACGCGCCTGTAGCCCTTGGAAAATTACAACTGAGCACAACAAGAAAATCACAATCCAAAACTCAATCAAAGCTTAGTATCGAAATTTGATGGAAACTGGTAATGTGAATTGCTATGACAATAAGGATAGCAAGAGATCGATTTACGAATTGCATTGTGCCCGTGCGATTAAAAAAGACGACTTCATTAATGTGATACACTGAGAAACACCATCGCTCTCTAACCCTAAAAAATAAAACACACATTTCTTTTTCGCAAGACATAAAACCAGACCTTGGTAGATATTATTCTGTTTGGATTAACAGTTTTAACCAAATGTTTGTTGGCTGATGATAGTTCCTAACAGTCTTCTCTTTGGTATATCGGTGCGCTGTTTTGACGTCATGGCCTAAAAATGAGTATGTTCCAATAACTCCTTTTTAAAATGCTTTCTCTATCAACATAGTCTTATTAAGTAACCCAGACAAAGCTTAAATGATCACTAAATGATGTGAAAAAACCGTTTACTTTCTCTCTTACCGTTTTAGAGTTATTTAAGTTTAGAATAGATCAATATAAAATAAAAACACCCTTTAAAAATGAAAGGGCAGAGTGTTGTTTGCAAGCAAGCAGTCCAACTTCCCCCTCCCCACCCGTACCCCTCTCAAATCTCCAAAAATTACACATACATTCACACACACAAACACATAGCACGCACGCGTGCGCACAAAAACTATACGATATAAAAAGAGAGGAAGAGAAACACTTTGTATCGTGGCCCAAGAGTATGGCTAATCTGAATTAATGATGTTTGTTGATTGTGTTTTTCAAGGAACTACCCTGGGCTCCTAATTGACGACGCCATAGGAAGTAAATAAACTTACTGCTTAGCCTCACAAACATTACTCTGAGGGTATTAACTTCAGTCTAGGCATTGATAGCTGAGGTTCGTTAACGAGACACCTTCGTGCTTGCACGTCAATGGTAGCCGGATGTGGGTGGGATTTTTTTTATGGCTGCGGCAGAAATTAGCGATTTTTCTACTAATAAACGTTTGAAATACGGATTTCAACTGTTTACTGGCTTGGAAGTTAGCAAGATGCGATGCCATAGCACTGTTGGAAATGAAGTTAAGACTAGTTAACCTTTTGAGATTACTCATTTTCCCTGTTTGTTGCTGTGTAGTGAAATCAATAGAATTGCTCCCATAAATTGACAACATACAACACTAATTTCTGACGTCCGTGCACACAAAATATTTCAGTGTTACATAATTTCCCTGACGTTAACGGTCAACGTAAACTGGGTGGACTTAATTTAATTGACAGGAACCACATGTATAATACAGGTAGGCCTACTCCCTCTCTAGGGGAATTATCAACTGGGGTATATAAACGGTGTAAGTCTGGCAGCAGATGTTACTTTTGTAAGGTTCTGTATTGAGGACAATTACTTTCTAACTCGTCCATTTCTAATGAACGGTACTGGCCAGTGAACAGTTTAGTCTACTTTACTTGATATGAAATTACATAAATTCAGAATGAAGGCCTTTGGCCCATATTTAAAAAATAACAATGTGAACATTGGACATTTCAGTGGTAATGGTAAAACATTTATATACGCGTTTAACACCCACATACGAATATATTCAAGTAAAGAATATGCATTCGGTAATATAATGCTGTGCAAATAATCATTCTAGAACTTACTGTTCACCTTTATTCAATTATCATCAATGTCATATTATTCTTACTATTTTTACAACGGCAGCCAAATTACTTAGAGTAATTTAAAAATCATTCAATAATTGTTAAATGAGGAATTAACGAGCTGTTGGCGCAGGCTTTGTTTAATTTGTCTTTGTGGAGCATACAAAGTAAGAACCAAATAAATTCACTTGTGCTGTATCTAGCGCTCCGCATTGGCAGGATATAATGAGCAAATCGATGAGTTTGAATAAGGAATGTGACATTATTTAAACTTAAGTTGAAACAAAAATGGTTGTACAATCATCATTTGTACTGGAATTTAGAAATCTTGTCAGGATGATTGGGGTTATTCTCGGTTTTCACAGCAATCACCAGCAAATCGTTGGGCCATGTGAATTGTTTAGTAAATCCCAGATGTTTAGATTACCTCTCACTATTGATTTCAATTGACGTTAGTGAGACTTGGTTTGCATGGTATGTCTTTTCTTTCCCTGTGTCAATTTCTATTCTAAGGACCCCGGTTGGTTAGTGAAGAATTTTTTAGTTAGTGAGTAGGTTATCACATAAATCAAGGTGCTTTATTTGTAATGTTTGTTCCTTAGACAGAGATAATTGTAAATGTTATATCGCATGGCATGTCAATCTAACGGTGGGTATTGCTACCATAGGTATGAAATATCATTGTGGTGTGTCCTCGAGCAAGGCATGTCACTCGGAGCAATGGCGGATGTGAAAATATTAATGATTGACGCATTTCCATGTTATTTTTCATGACATTCTTGTCTGCATTGTCTGTATTGTTGGCATTGTTTAAATTGTTTTATGCACACATGAACTTGATATTCAAGATGAATTTCGCAACTGGAGTCAATAAGGTCGTGGTTTTCCATATTTTATATTAATTTATTACTTTTTTCAAATAAAAAAAATTCTAAGACGATTTTCTTGACAAAGACATGGAGAAAGCGCTGCTAATTCATAACGGGATATCAGCTGTTTTACTATAATAATGCTATGGCTCATCAGAATTTACTAAATGAATGCAAAGATTAGAGAAATCTGCTCTAAAAAGAGCCTTTTAGGAGCCATGCCATCAGCAATAATAATACAGATTGTTAAGCCCAGTGACTTTGCTGTTGAGCTCAATAGAAATGTCCTAAATACAAATGTCCTATCTAATCACATTACCACTCTTCCCTTTCACCCATGCACTGATTAACATTTTGTCTCTTTGGTTCTATTTTCATTCATTTCAATAGGAGATCCTGACATTGTTGTTTTTGCTTGGTGTTCGAATATTTTTATTTTGTTTTATTTTGCTCGAGCTAAAGCTGCTAATCTTGCTTCAATACCTGCTGTGCTGCCTAATTTTATCTTTCTTTGAACTTGTTTAAATTTTTAAATGTTTGTTTGTTGTTGTTTTTTGTGTTTTTGTTTGTTTGTTTTTGTTGTTGTTGTGGGTTGGGGGGGTTTTTTGGTGTGGTTTTTTTTTTTTTTTTTTTTTTTTTGGGGGGGGGGGGGGGGGGGTAAATACACCCCCCCCCCCCCCCCCCCCCCCCCCCCCCCCCCCCCCCCCCCCCCCCCCCCCTCATGCCCTAGTAAATTTGCTGACTTTTTTATATTAGTTTTCTTTAATAAACAAAACGTACAAAAATATTGCCATTTACCGTTCCTATTCAATTTCCAAAAGATCTCTGACAAAAAGTGCGAAGTGCTAGTGTTAGAAGTTAGAATTCTTTTACTTTTCAAATGTAGCTGTAGTTCCTGACCAAAGGGACAATACCAAAAATCTAATGTGACTGTGGTTTTTCATTGCACCCGAGATTTAATAAGGTGTATAAGATAAGCATTCAAGCCTCCAAACGCGTACCCGGCGTCCTCATGACGTAATCCATGTCAACAGTGTTCACCGTGCAATCAGAGCGCGGCCAAGAAAAGCGGTGTCAATGCGAGGCCGCGCCTGATTGTGGCCACGCTCGTAATGCACTGTTGTCACGTAGCGTTTCACACCTTTGATTGCACTAATTGACACAATTTCTATCCTTCCGTATGAGAGTTTCTACGTCATGGCCTAGGCATGACCGGGGTTTTCCTACCTGCGTTTCTGGTTGCTGATTGAAAAGTTAAGAAAAGTGCAATCAATAAACTCTCGGGCAATATCGTGTGAAAATGGGCACACAGGGTCACTTCCTTATGACTTGTTTTTGTTCGTTTTACTGGTCTACGTGACGAAGAAGTGTTAGCGCCAGGGGGTGGAAAAGCGGGGGGAGGGAGGGAGGGAGGAGATGGAATCAAGTATGTTTGACTTGCTGCGCACTTGTGGTCAGATTTTTCGTGATTTTCACTTTTGTCAACAGCTACAGTTTTAACCAATGCGTTTTTTCATTCTTTGATGTAGAATTATTATACGTTTCAAAACAGTACAGATTAACACAAGAAAACATTAAGTTTGGGCTTAGAGAAATTAGGAAATAGAGCACATGGATTTTCCAAATGATGGTGGTGGAAATCAATATCTTTTTCATTGTGATCTTCTCTCTCTCTCTCTCCCTCTCTCTCTCTCTCTCTCTCTCTCTCTCTCTCTCTCTCTCCCTCTCCCTCTCTCTCTCCCTCTCTCTCCCCTCTCTCTTTCTCTCAATGTCCCTCTCTCTCTCTCATTGTCCCTCTCTCTCTCTCATTGTCCCTCCCCCCTCTCTCTCTTTCTCTCTCACTGTCTATCCCCCTCTCTCTCTATCTCTCTCTCTTTCTCCCTCTCTCTCTTTTCGCCTAGAGTTCGATCCCCACGTTGGACGAACGTCTCCATCTCTCTACAGGGATGTTGTATCTCACCCAGCCCGGGTTGACCCTGACGGGCAAGGTGGAAGTAACCCTCCCAGCCAGCATGTAAAATGACCAAACAGTATAACATGGGGAGAACCCAAACCAAATAAATGCTGCAGCCTTACCACAAGAATACCGGCGCCACGTCATTTCAATTCAGTTTGTTTTTAAAGGAAAAAAACACACCCAAACATCCACGTTTAAGCATCCCCTAAAATGACCTGACAGAGCTACAAGAAGCGAAAAAGATAACCGACGCCACGGTAGTTCAATCTTTTAAAAACAACAACAGCAACAACAGAATCCAAACCAAGCCAAACAAATCCTACTTCCGAACTAAAAGATTACTGATACGACGTTAGTTCGATTGAACTTTAGGTGTTTTTTCTTAAAAGTCCACCCAGATCCCCGCATCCCTGGTTCAGGCGTCTGGAACTCGTCACGTGCGTTGAGTGAGGACAAAACTCCCGTACCCGCTAACCAATCAACGCGTTGAATATTAAGTAAGGGGCAATCTCTCTCCTCATTGATTTGTGTTCAATACCCGAGCGCCGCTCAGAGACATCATTTATCAAGGACGTGATCACAGAAGGCGACGAAGGATTCAGTTTTTTCTTCCATTCAATCACAGACGGAAGGGAGGATAGGTAATGACTACAGACACTTCATGTTTTTATAATATGTAATACGATTTAATGATAATATGATTTTAAAAATATCAGCCTTAAACCAAATATGTGGATCTAGAACGTTAATGAAAATGTGTTATGAACAGAATTAGAGGAGGGGGTAAATATTTTGGACTGGGGAAAACTTGGAACAGCTCACAGAATGGATATAATAATATATCTATTCTGTGGGACAGCTTTAGTATCACACTAGCAATGCACACTTCGATGGAAACATGTGCATTCTAGAACACTTCCATTTCTTGTTTTCTACTGCTCGTCGTTTTGAAAAGGATTTTTTTTACCGGCGTCTGTGCTGTAAGTAGGCATAATGGTTAGACTCTTCGCCTATCAAGCGAAGGACCCGAATTCGATCCCCACGTGAGGACGATCTTGTTTTTCTGCTGGGATCCGTTCCCTTTCAGTCCAGGCTGGGCTTCACTGGGAGAGTCGAAGTCGTCTGTCTCTTAAATGACGCTGGATGGATCGTGTAGCTTCTCATGGCTTTTTGGACACAGCATAATATTTAACTTACTCACCATCCTCCTTGCTGATAAATAAACATGTGTTTCACGTAAACGTTTACTTTATGGTGTATGTGGCGTCGGTGGCCTAGTGGTTAGGCTGCCGGACTCGTAATCCTACTGAAGAGTGGAGTTGCAGGTTCGAATCCTTGCAGGGGCCCGACGTTGTGTCCATGGGAAAAGCACTTCACAAAGATTTCGTCGCTTGGCCCAAGTGGTAATGGGTAACTCGGGCGCTACTTCTGTGGCGACCAGCAGTGTTGTTTTGTATGAACGATTGTTATTTACCATTTGTTCGTGTGTACATTGCATGCATGACTTATGATTGTATTTGTATCACCATTGTATAACAAATTTCCGTACGGAGATCAATAACGTGCACCATGTGATGCTTCGTCGAAATAGGTCTTGGGTGGGGCGACTTTGGACCGCCTAGGAAATACAAAAGAAAGTCACTCAGCGGGTAAATTATGCTCTCGGAATGTGATGCCTCGGTAGATGAAATAATGGCAGGATAGAGGTTGAGAACAAGTTTAAAGTTAAAGTTGCTCATCTAAAGAGGTACCAGTTTCTTTGGCTGTTTTATTATTTAGCCGTTTGAGAACAAAGGCAAGGGAATTCGAAATGCCTTTGTCCAGATTAGCTTGCAAATGAAGATCATAATCACAAGAAAACAACATAAAGTTCATCTTGGTGTCAATATACGGTGACTATATGGAGGATATAGACATAGGCTGCGTTACACAGTATGTCCGATGACATGACAGTACGAGGAATATCATCTTTGTACTACAAGCATTGAATTGACTGCTGAGAGTTGGTAGAGAAGTAAAAACCCAACAATTAAACAAAAACACAAACAACAAAACATCAGATAATCAAACAATCAGAGAAAAAGAAACAGTAAGTAAACAAATAATATGAAACTACAAACAGACAACGACAAAGCAACAAAGAGCGAACAGCAAACAAATAGGAAACAAGACACAAACAAACAAACAACAATCAGCGAACAGTAAAAAAAAAACACCAAGTAACAAGCAAACAATCAACAAGCTAGTAAAAAGCAAAACAAACATGCAAATGAGCAAGTAATTAAACAACAAGTTTACAATCAACAACCAAACACAAGCGCTGTGGTGTAATGGTTAGGCTCTTCGCCTGTCTTGCAAAAAACCCGAGTTCGATCCCGGTGCGGACGATCTGCCTTTTTCTGCTAGGATTTTTCCCTACTAACCCGGGTTGGCGCTGGCAAGCAGGGTTGAAGTAACCCGCCATTTAAATGACCTTGCAGTGTTGCTGGGGACGTGAAACAAAATTAAAATAACCAGACAACAATCAAACGAACAACAAACAAGCAAACGAACAACAAGCAAGCAAAGATATGACAAACAAGCAAACTAACAGCATGGAAGCAAACGAGCAACAAGCAAGCAAAAAGCAACAACAAGCAAGCAAATGAAAAACAAGCAAAAAACAAAACGAACAGCAAGCATACAAAAACCTGACAAACAAAGAGCTTATTACTTTCACGTATTCTTCAATATGAGAGACAGCAAAGCCCATTGGCCAACCATCTTTCTAAACAAAATTGTTAATCTTTTCAGCAATGGATTCCTTCAATACGACAATGAGTGGTGTCTTTCCCCTGACACAGAACATTAGTTCAATGCCTGGAAACACAACTTGGTTTCCCGAGAACGACATGCCGGACGTCACAACTGTCCAACCGGTCAAGTCTGTGCCGGTTCACTTGACCGGAAGCCTGAGCAATGAGGACTACCAGAGATATACTCACATCTTCACCTGGGTCAAGGCCGTGTGTGAGTATGAATGCAAATGAATATTTCTTAACAAAATATTTTAAAAGCCCGAGTGCTAAGTTGTTTGAATTTTTTTTTCTTTTTTTTTTTCGTTGTTGTTGATGATGCCTTGTATCCAAAGGGGAGGCTGGAAACTTTTACATGAAATTTATTTTTAAAAAGCACTAAAATCGATGATAAAAGTACATCTTTAATGTTCTTTAGCATAGAATTAATTGAGCGTCAAGATAAATCTCGTAACTGCTGGGTTTTTTTAAAGGGGGTGTATGCCTTTTGTTACGAAACACTTCAAATAGACCTACCCAAGACGCGCACTTAGTTTGGGAAGGGGGACGGGGGGG
>JAUKPP010256570.1:0-12199 GCA_032273245.1 Phyllaplysia taylori
TTTAAGGACATTATTAGCTCAAAATGTGTGAACTATAATCCGAGAAGCAACTCATTTTGTCAGCACCCCTCACATATTTGATATTATAGAGATCTTTCGATGCATTGCAAACTCTTGAATTTGCTCTTTATCTAACCAGCTACATCATTTCTGTATCTTAGTCTTTAGATACTTGTGAAATGCTTTCAAACAACAACTTGAAAGTTAAAACTAAAACTAGAGTTATTTTAAAATTCTATAGCAAGCTATCGCTATCAGCTCTAAACATTCCAGAAGTATTTAAATACTGAACAAAAATTCATAAGAAATTGGAGGACACAAAGAATAGCTTTGATTGAAATAATCTAAAAGAAAAATTCTACAAGGACTAAAGCAGTTACTCTGAATATAATGACAAAGTCCAAAATTTTATCAAGTAGATACAAAGTCATGAAACAAAATGTATGGATGACTTTTCTTGGTTTGTTTTTCCTACCATCGCTGTCAGGTGCCATAATTTTCTTGTTTCTAAACTGGTATAACACATGGAATAAAACTAAATAAGAAAACATTTCAAACCAGTACCTGGCATTTTCTCTGCCACCATTTCATTATACACAGCAAAAGCTCCTTCTTTGTCAAAGTTCTGTAAATGAATTCAGGACTCATATTACCTTGCTACAAAACTTCCATGTCCAAAGGAACAAGTCCTCTATTGGTCATTCACAAAACAAACTAGAAACATGCACAAAACCACAAAAATGCTTTGCCAATGTAAACCTCACAATGTAAGAGATAAATAGATTGGTTGGTTTGGTTTTGGTTTAACGCCCCATGCGATAAATAGATTAAAAGAAAGAAGTGACCTGGACTAATCCTTCCAAGGTGATAAAAGGCAATAATCTTTAAGGAGGGAACTAAATGATGCCATATCAATGCTCATAAACTCCTTTCAACAATAGCAGCTTTTATGTTCTTAAATGCAAACAAAATGGTAATCACAAAGACAACAATGGAAAGAATAGTAAAAAAAAAAAGAAAAGAAAAGATGATTAAGAAAGAAAGTGCACAAACACAATTTATTTCTCTACCTAAGTATTAATGGTGTAGCATAAATGAATCATATTGAACAAATTGACCTGAGAAGACTATGATTGAAAATTTAGATGTCACCAGGAGGGGAACTTTTTAGATGTTACTATAAATGATAACTACAATATACACTCACAAAGCATACAGTTAGTAACTTACATTAGCCCTGCCCCTCAAGAGCAGACAATAAGCTGTAGCAGTCTTTTCTGGCAATGCGTTGAAGACTTCTTCTGCCTGATTTCCTTTCCTGGCAAAACAAAAACAAACACATAGACATGAAAAGCTTCAGCAGTAGACCATCATTTCCCTGGGCACGAAAGTAGGCGAAATTTTTGTGCAAGCTAATCGTAAAGTCCAGAAGTGTGGGATGGATGAGAAACAAGAAAAAAGAACACAAAATACAAATCTTGATGTTTCTTTCTTTTACAAAAATTGACATAAGTTCTTGGTATTTGCTTGCTGGTTTTAACATATTTTTTTTACTCTTTGAGACTACATCACCAGCGATATTACCTAAAAAAGGCAGTGTACTGCCACACATGCTCTATGAAATCCTAGTGTAATGACATCCAGCTGACCGGCTTAGCACTACAGCTCCTAAATTATCAATATGTTTGTCAAACCTCACTCCCCTACCTAAACCTGAATAAACCCAGCGAAAAAAGGAACATAATAGAACACACATTGACAAAACACAAATTGAATAGCCCTCAAAGGAAAAGAATACTGAATGCTAACAAGGGGCTAAAACAGCCAAAGAAGCTAGCGCCTCTATAAACAAATAACTCCAAACTAACTCATGACTGCTGCCTTCACCAAAGGGCATCTGAGGCAGTGTTGACACTGCCAATCTATTTACAAGCAGTGACAAGTAAATGGAGACTAAAGTAATTTTCAGTTTATGAAAGGCACTTTATTGCTGTAACAAGAACAAAGGACTGGATGAGATGGGGGAAGAGAGAGACTTGCATACACGAAAAGAGAAAGACTTGCATACACAGAGACACAGAAAGACAAAAACAGCAGAGCAAATAAATTAGTAAAAGAAGAGACAAAAGAAACGTATCTAAAATCAGGAATCATGTAAATTTTCTTTTCACAGTAGTCATAAGAACATACTCCCAGGTGCAGGCAGGGAATGGAGCTGACATGGCAAAGCCGGGGCTGATGAAGTTGCTGAGGTCACTTGATCGATCTGGTTCCTTGCAGTTGAATACTGTCAAGAGCTCTAGAAGCTGCTCCTGAATTTCTTGACTGAGTGGAGAATCTGTTGATTGGCAGACAAACAAAATTATATTCTACTATGTCTACACATTAAGGATGTATGTCAATGCTACGATACACTGAGAACAGGGCACAACAGACTAAACACCAATTTGTTCAACAAGCTCAGTATTGGCCAGACAGAGATGTGTCCCTGCAGCACAGCCCCAGAGAATACAAAACACCTGCTTCAGAAATACCCAAAACTTGATACGCTCAGACTGGAAGTGTGGCCACAGCCGATACCCCTAAAGGAGAAACTGTATGGCCAACCCTTCAGAGATGAGAGGAAGGCCTTGTTTGTGATGTCGTCAAATGTTGCCATCTAGAATATAGATGAAGCTCAACGAAGAAAAAGAAGAAAGCTAAGAAAAATATTGCAGCGGGAGTAAAAAGTATCAGTAGTCTAAGGCTATCCATTGTTTGAGGAATCATTCGGTTCTTTACTGTTTGTTGACGTGTAAGGTCTCCAAGGTCTTCTGACTGCTTGTCAAGGCTAATTCATTCATGAGGATTGGAAGGTAGGAAGATTTTCAATGGCTTTCACCATCCAACCTTAATAATAAAAGGAGGTGCATAGATATTGTCTATGAACTACATAAAACATTATCACACTGTCAGCTCTAAAAAAAAATTGTCAGATACATACTGTGTACAGATACCTCAGAGCTAGATCAGAAATGACAGAAACCATCTCATCCTACATTCACTCCTTATACTTAGCCTAAGCCAGTATAGTCAGCAAGGCAAGCTAAAAATATCAATGTTATCTGGCCTCACCACTGGACTTGCAGGACTTGTACACTTCAATTGCATCTTTGACTTGTCTTTTTTGTATGCGTTCAAGCAGTGCCGCCTCACTGGGTTCTTGATGCTGGTACCCTTCAAAAGGACTATTCAAGCTCTGAGAAAAAAATGGCAAAGATATGTAGCATAGGTTTTTACTAGTCTTTTTAAGTTCTAAGTACTACACTAATGTGACAACGCAGTGTGTTGGAACCAAATTATGCGATACCAAAACTCTATTTCATAGTATTTTGGTTTGCCTCATCACTTTTTAGATGAGGTGGATCTAGATGGATTTTCAGTAGAAGATGAACATAATTTTTAAATTGAAAGAGATATAATTAGAGATATAGCATATCTCCAGGGTTTCAAAGAATAAGGTCAGTGAGGCAATTATAAAAAACAATCTTAATATTTCTCTGCCAACTTGACAGCTAATAAATAATGCATGTAAATATTGTTTTTGAATGTGAAAGGAGAGCCAAGTCCAGATGTAATCATACCTTCGGCTTCTCCGAGCAGAAGTTTCTTTTGACACTAAGCCCAAAAGAAATTGCGTTTGCCTGTCACTTTGTATTTTGAAAAAGGAGTCCATGTTTCAAAGAAATTATTACACTTGCTCACCTCCGGCAAAGGTTCTTCCCAGATCTGAGTAAACAAGTCTGGGTACAGAGCCAGCATTGTCTGGGCAGCCTTACGTCCACTGTCTTTGGCAGCCATGTGATTTTTCTGTGAAAAGAAGGAAATGATATCAAGTTGATGATAAAGGTTGTCCTCTACTTTGGTTTCATTGAACATGATTTTGTTTTGGGGTTTATGCCTCTTGTATCACCGAAAGATCACTCTAGAGGTGGCTACTTTGACCCTGCCTGTCAAGATCAACCCAGGTAGAGAGGGACACAACATTCCAACAGAATATGGAGATGTTTGTCTAGTGTGGGGATCGAACTCTTGTCCTCTGCATGATAGGAAAAGAGCCTAATCACTTCACCACAGACAACATTGAGCGAATTCTGAACTTTCATCTTTATCCATTCAGGATAAATAATCTAATGTTCACATTACCATATATGCTGTAAGTCTTCCATGACATCTTCTCTGTGTTTGTAAACACCTGAGACTATCATACCGAGAGCCACACATAAGTGGGTGGCACAATCCCAAGTTTTGAAGAGACATCAAGAAAGAAGGTGTGACCCAACCCAACGACTGAAACCCAAAAGCTTTTTGGCTGAATTGAGAATTTATGTGTTCCTACCTTCACATTTTGGAGCGTTTCATCTGACAAACGAAAAGAAGAAGAAAAGACTATTTTGCTTCAAATACCTCGAAAATATATCATAACTTTATAAATACATTTGACTCATTAGTTCTTACCTTCAACCTGTCTGAAGTTGATAAGAGATGTGGGTCATCAATGTCCAAGTACATTGGTTGATTGACATCCTGAAAAAAGGATCAACAAGTAAACAATACAGTGATAAATGCAGGAGAGAAACACCAATGAAAATATAGTAGTTGAAATCACTACACTGAACACTGTTGAAGAAGTTGTCTAAAAATAAAAAAAAATAATCACATTCATTATTGCAAAAAGGTCTAGAAATTGTTGATTTTTCGTTTGAAACAGTATGTTAATATTTTTTTAAACCCTTGTTTGACTTACAGCTTTCACTGTTGATGCAAGAGCTTCCAGAATTGCTGTAGAACTCCTGAGGAAAGAGAGAAATACATACAGGATAAAGCATAGTCTTTTTTTTTTTACTGCTTGAATGTAAATCAGTAATGAGATAGAATTTGGAAGTACTGTACTGATATTGCAGTGTGTTATCCATGCCCACTTCAAAGTTGAAAATATTTATGTTGCATTTGAATTCATGTTAACAGAAAATTTGATCACAACAGTCACATCAAACCAAAAAATGCCCAAAACATGAATTTTCCCTGAAACGATAATATTATCCCCATAAGTTTATTAAGAGCTATCTCTGGAATAGTGTTGCTGCTTTGAAAAATGTACTAAAATCACAGTGCCATTTGACACTACCATAAGAGGGAAATATATAAAAGGACTTATACTGAATATGGTAATCTCGTCTCTAAAGAGAAAGCATTATTTGTCCTTCAAAACCTTCCAATGACAAAGCAAAAAAAAAAAAAAACCTCTCCTCCTATTCATATACAAAATTGTCAGCAAAGAAATAATGCAAATGTATGTGTCTTAATGTCAATAAAAAATTTTTAAAAAAAAGAGAGAATGTAAATATGTTGCAGCTCCATGAAATTAAGAACTCGTCAAAAGAAGGGGAACAGAGTTATCAGCCTTTTTCCGAGTGTCAGACAATTTTTAGCATGAATGATTTTTGTAACCTAATACCATCTCTATATCCATTTAAAAACTCATTTCATTGTGAATCATGTAATTATGCTCAAGAACATGGTGACAAAGCAAAAGGGTTAAATTTTGAAAGCTTGCAAACAACAACGGATATTTTAACGATAATTTCCCTTCTAATAGCAGGTGCATCCCTCTTTATCAAAATCGCGAATATCTCAACTTTTATACAAGATAAATCGATCATTTCTTCACAAACAGCAAAGCGAAATCTTCAAGGTTTGACATCACACCACAGATTCTTTATAGTTTAAATGTTTTTGTGTGTATGACTTGTTTGCTTTTCGATGCACCAATCATTTTGGATTTTTAGCAGTCATGGGACAGATCTATTATTGAAAACTCTTCTGATGTAAACATAGGCCCAACACGGCAAGCACGAACATGTCATCGGCCTACACGATCACTCTCTACTACGTATAGCTAGGTCACTCACCTTAATTGACTCTGCTCACTCTTAGTTGTTAGAAAATGAAAAAAAAAAGAAATCCTACCTTTCAATTTTTGCTGGTACCACAATTGGCTTTGAACCACCTGTTGGGGTAAAAAAGAAAGGAAGTAAAAATCAATTGTCGAAATCCTGCTGCATCAATGTATGCTTGCGGATAAAGTTTCCATTCTCGACATGAAGTTAGTCACATGTAAAAACCTTTTTTCTGACCCAAAAAGATAGCATCAAATACACTTTCATGAAAATCTCTTCAAGTAAGGATATGACCTCCTCACTTCCATAATAAAAAAAATGTATTGAACCAGTGGGGACCCTATGAAGAAAACATTCAGAAAAATGACAGTGATTACAACCAGCCTAAGGGGAGAAACCCACAGGAAATCACCTTGAAAAAATATTAAGAAGAAAATCAATCTCAGTCCATTTCAATATTTAAAATATTTAAGTTTGAAACCATCTGAATATCATTTAGATGCTTCGAATAGGACTCAGCAAAAACATCTTTGAGAGTATACACCTATTTGAAAATAAAAACCCAACTCTTTTAATGTATAGAAAAATTGAGATAACGAAATAATTCTATGTACAGATTACTTCGTAAAAAAACACAAAAAACAATCCCACTCCAGAAACTACATGTTATATTTCTAAAAGAATGTTTAATTCTGAAGATAACCTACCTCTTCTGGATTCAGGGCTCTGCAAAGTTCTTTTTTCTTTTAGATTTCTTTGTGCTTTGGCCATGCATAGAGAGCAAGTGGATAGTGGCCTAAAGTACAAGAATACAAATAAAAAATTTTGACACTTTTGTTGACAATACATTGACTTTGTTGATTGTTAAAAACACTAAAGAATCACAACAGTTCAGTGAACACATGGTATTGAGTTGGAAAAAGAACATTTTGTAGTCACACAGCCAGAAGGACAAAGAACCCTACCAGTTACCCCCAGTCAGCCGTGATGCGACTGGGATTCTTGCGACTGGGATTCTTGGGCCTGGCGCATCTATGTGCCGAGTAACTGGATGAGCAAAACTTGGCCCGTGCAGATGCGCTAAGTGACTACAAAGTGTTAATGAAATATTTTAGAGAAAGTTGCAAGGGCCACAACATTTCTGTTTTCTAGACCGTCAAAGATGGGCCTAAATCTTCGGAAAAAATATCCACAAGCAGTAGTGGCCTTTTGACCACTCCATCTAGGTGTATGGTACATGTCGCTGGGTGGCAGCATGCTATCGTAACTCGTTTTTTTTTTTTTTAGCAAAAATAACTTTTTTGCATATTCCAAGGCACTGGCAAGAAGCACATATCCTGTGTAAATCCCTTGAGTGCGGTGAGCTATAAAATTATACCGACAGGTGGTCAAATCCCTACTTTTGTATTTTGAGTAATATATAGTAGTAGCAGAAAAATAAGTTTTTCGCCTCTCCTGAAAAGTGTGAAAAATCAAGATACGATAGTTGGCATGCCACCCCGCCATATGCGTAAAAATACTATGGAACACCTTAGAAAAATATTTCGAATGTAAATCAGAAAAAAAACCTGTTAGGCTCCTATTGTGAAAATAAGTGACCATTTATTAGGTTGCTGTCATTTTCGCTCACGAAGACAGCCCCCTGGCAAACCCGATTTTAATCTTGACACGAAACTCTTTTTAATATAATGTAACTTTGATTTTATGGTAGTGCCCAGTGGTGGCTGTTGGCGGTTTCAGTTAGTCCTCCCAAAAAAGATTAGGCCTAGTCTACTTCAATTTCAGACTTCAGAACATCATTATAATTATTTCAATGGGGCGTCGATGGCCGAGCGGCAGTGCGCCCGCCTACAGATCGGAAGGTCCTGGGTTCGAATCCAGATAGGATCCCCAGGATTTTTTAGAAGTTTTTATGGCTCCGACCCCCGTCCTATCGGAGATGGACCCAAAATTCGGAGGTCCCGCCTCGTAAATGACCTTATAGAGTTACATGGGGCGTTAAACCAAAACCAAATCAAACCAAACAATTTCAATTTGCTATTAAAACTTGCTCATTTTAACTTGAAATCAAATCCTTGCCTTAGAATAAAAAAAAGAAATCAACCTCATGACTCAGTTGGAGCAGAGGAAGGAAAGTAGGGAATCGGAGACACTATCTCTTAACGGCAAGATAGACATCAGACAACAACTCAAGAGGAATGCATGTACTCCTGTCAAGCAGTAGCCTAATACAGATTTATTAAGTTTAAACACTAATCAAACAGCGTCAATAGAGTAGGAATGAGCTGGGGAAAAAAAAAAAGGAATCAAACCATCATAAATCAAAATCAGGGACTCTGCCCTGTGACTGAAAAACCACCATTTAAAAAAAAATTTAACATACATTCTTATCACGCTCAGTCCCTCACATCCCCCCCCAATGATATTACAATAGCATTTTCAAGGTTGCCCCAGTTTTCGCCCACCTAAGAACGCGTAGGAATACACAGTTTAACACTAGATTCCCATTAAGTGGGCGAGATTTGGCACTGGGCGAAAATTGCAGCACAAGATTGAAGAGATATAGATCTCTAGATCTAGATTAGATAATATAATATTAGCCTAGGCCTATATTAGAATAGATATCCTGCTCAGTGACAGTTGACTGAGTTGACAGTATGATGAGTATGAGACTACACTACAGTACAGACAGTGCTATAGACTAGACTAGATTTAGATCTAAAATCTAGTTCTTCTACTTCTAGATATCTAGATCTAGATGACACACTCGTAACACTGTAGTGTATTAGTAGTGTTAGTGTAGTACACAGTGAAGAGTCACCCACCACAGTGTCCACAGACAGACTAACTACACTACAGAGTCGAGTCAGCTCAGCAGAGTCAAGACTCAAGACTCAAGACTCGGCCAGTCTCGGCGGGTCACCTGTCTATGACATGAACTTATATCTAGATTGCCCCAGTTTTCGCCCACCTAAGAACGCGTAGGAATACACAGTTTAACACTAGATTCCCATTAGGTGGGCGAGATTTGGCACTGGGCGAAAATAGCAGCACAAAAGATACCATCAGTATCAAATGGATCTCATCTCAATCCCATTTCCAGGGAATCAAAGAATTCTTTCCACACTTAGTAACAAGTAACAAGTGAATGTGATACCTTATGCATCTTGCATTTATAAAGCATTTCCCCAGGACAACCGGCAGGCTTAACTTTCCTCTCATGCTCAAGGAGGCTGCCATGTTTACAAATAACAATTGACAGGATTTTCAACAGAAAGTATAAAAAAAACATTTATCTTGATATTCGTTTCGACCGGCGATTTTTAAGGAAAATAGAATTCTAGAATCTAGTCACATTCTCTCATAATCTTGATACGCATGATAAGTTAATTTGAAATACAGGTTCACTATCAATATAGGCAATATATTCCATCATTATTGCTTTACACTGCGGAATTTTTATAACTAAATGTACTGCAATAAAGAACAAATTGGCAAGTCTTCGTCGTTTTTCAGCAGTCGGGAAGACGGGAAAACTAAACAGATAGCCTAGCACAATGTCGAATGCATCTAGATCTAGACCTATATTAAAGTTGAAACATAGTCTAAAATTTACCATCTTTAGCCAGATATATTTGTACTAATATTCATATCAACTTGGCCGATATGATAATATAATTTTTTTGCCATTATTCTGGATCCATAAGATTGTTTCGGAAGCATGCAGAAAAAAAAATTCGCTTTCTGATTGGAAATTTACAACAATTTCAGTCGATTTTCATTACTTACGGAATAAAAATGGCCGCTGGAGACACAGCGCTTTGGCTCCACAACAAGTTAGGGTCCACTGACGATTTATGGTCTGGTAAAAGCATTTGCTCACAGCTTACGAGGGAAAAACTTGTTGCAATTCAAGACTGCTTTCATGCCCTACAGTCACATGTTAAAGTGAAGTTGCTTTTATCGTTTCTTCACATTCCCAAACGCAACATCGAGCAAGTAAGTAAACAAACAAAAAAGTAAAGTTTAAAAAATAGCGAGTGACCAGGCAGTGACAACAAATTGAGGTTAGGAGAAGGGCTGCTATTTACCCTAGGACTTGCAAATGTTGGTAATTTTGTAGCATCTTTGGTAATCTATTTTAGTAAAATCGAAGTGGCTACCCGTGTGTACTCGAGCGAGTATCTGAATCTTTTGTCTTTTGTGCTGCAATTTTCGCCATTTTATTGTGGAAATAACTGCAGACTGCAGCAGTGCAGCAGCCATAATAATAGGTGATGGGTCTCTTTTCCTGACAATTTTGTTTTTCTAAATCTGGATTTTGGGAGAGAGATCACTACGTAGATCTATAGTATAGTTGATGGTCAGATGGAGGAGTGTGGAAGAGAATGAGATAAATTGAACTACAGACTACAGCTCTGTCTTTGTCATGCTTCTGGACTTGATGTGGGTAGGAAATGGCAAATGATAGTAGTAAGGAATAAAACTGGAAGGACTTCCGTAATGAACGACCAAGACTCAAACCCTGTCTTCAAACCCTACACCCATGCCCCCTAAGAACCCAAGGATGTGTAAGTTGTGCATTTTATACAAAAAAAACATTTTGGCACATCTATCTCTACCTGTCACGTTCACCACCAGAGCTCAGCACCGTAAGCTATGGCACGCTGAATCGAACTGGTCGCTCGTTAAGGAAGTCCTCTCATAAAACTTCTAATATAATATCTGGTAAGAAAAAAATTGGATGGTTTAAATCAGCACACATTATTTACACACGGTTTCAATAGATTGGCAAAGAACAAAACATAATTCCTTCGAGTTAAGATGTGAGCAGCAATTTTTATGACCTTGATGGGGTGTGCACATATTTACAGCACACACAACATGTCTCGGGAAGCTAGGGGTGTTGGTAAGGGAACAGACGACTTTATACTTTATGTACAGCCTGTAGTGGCTGTAGATGTATTCATTCTATCAATCACTGCTTCTCAACTTCAATGAAGTGAATAATTTTTATCACGTAAATTTAATTTTCGTTATGTTAACTCTTTACCTTCAGTGGCAAATGGATTTCGAGGAAATCATTACATTAGGAATGAACGACTCAGACCCATGGGTTGCAGCAGTTGGAGATGTACTCAGGGAATACCCATCAAGTGGGGCTCTGCTCATGGTGGAACAAGACAATCGGTCCGACTCAGGCATGACTATATGCTTAGAGGAAATGAAGGCATTGGGTAAGACAGCATGTGGTGAATGTTTTCACATATTTTATCAGCACAGCATGTACTTAGCAAGATTTGATGTAAGGAATGGAAGTTCGTAAATAGCTATAGTAGTACTCATGCCTACACACTTGTAAATATTCACATATATAATATGACTTTTCCTTTTCATTGTATGATTTTGTAGCTTTTCTGTTGTAATTAATCATTCTTTCAATGAAACTACAGATAGAAAATTTCAGAGGAGAGTAAAATAGCATACATGATTTGTTGATTCACTGTACAGCTTGATTTGATTGTTTCTTCACCAAATGGTTATTTAATCAACCCTTTTTGTATAATCATTTGGGCTGTCATTCCTGCAAGCTTTTCTCTCCCCCTCCAATATTAGTAAATTGTCTTCTGTCATTCATATTGTGCCCATTCTTTTTTTCTTTTCTTTTTTAGCTAAATCTTCAACAGTAAGTATGATGCCCTTAGAATGTCAATACTTGAACAAGTCATCACTGACAGCTGTTGCTGGACACATCCCAGAATCAACAAAGCACTTTACAGTTAAAAGGAAGCCAAAGTCAGCTGCTCTTCGAGCAGATATCATCCATAAATGTAAGTCATTTCACAACTCTATTGTAGCAATGCCAAATTGCTGCGCTGCGTGTGGCCGGTGCGCGCTAGGCCTACGCCGCCTCATTGTGCGGTACCCTCTTTGCTTCAACTGATGATAGTAAAAGAGGTCATACTAGCGATGTGTGCCAATTTAACCTTTAGACT
This sequence comes from Phyllaplysia taylori, assembly GCA_032273245.1. Taxonomy (NCBI): domain Eukaryota; kingdom Metazoa; phylum Mollusca; class Gastropoda; order Aplysiida; family Aplysiidae; genus Phyllaplysia; species Phyllaplysia taylori. The sequence goes on from JAUKPP010256570.1 coordinate 11,936, forward strand.
CTCTAAAAAACTTGGTTTAAATAGTTTGTGTTTACTTCACTTGTATGGTAGTCGAAAACCCGTGGGATTTGACACAATCCCGGGTGTATGAGAAGTTTTCCATATATCTACTAACTACCTTGAAAATTTCAAATCCGTAAATGAGCAATTGCCAAAAGGTGAGACCCACTTGGGGGACTTAAGGTGTTTTTTTTTTTCTTTGCCAATTTGATCCATTTTTATTTTAGTCATAGATCAATATCTAATACTCATTTCCCTAAAGTA
>JAUKPP010256581.1:0-12199 GCA_032273245.1 Phyllaplysia taylori
ACACACACACACACACACACACACACACACACACACACACACACACACACACACACACACACACACACACACTAAAAAAACAGAGAAAACAGCAATAATCAATGTACCCACGTATCAATGATCAGTGAGCAATTTGAGATAGAGATTGTCAAAATTTCATTCCATAATCTGGACTGGTTTACGGGTCTATCTATGGTATCTTTTTTTCTTTTATAGTATTTTCCATTATGTTATAGTAACTAACTGCTATTATTCTAATCTACGTCCTAGCACTAGAACTGATATATTATGTTTCACGTGTCGAGATAATATAAAATTGTAGTAAAACAAACAACCAAGAATTATTTTGCTTTGTTCGGCAACCAGACCTATAGATATTTCAAACTATTGTCGACATAGAAAAGCGTAATATATTAATTGCTTGGATATTAAAATTTTAGTTTTTGTTTCATGGGAAATCAAGTGCTTTTCTCAAAGATTTGATTCAGTTAGGTTTCTAGTTTTACGTCCCTTGCATCACTGTAACGCCATTTTAGATGCGAGCTACTTCAACCCTACCTGTCAGGGCCAACCCGGGCTGAGCAGAGGGGTGAATCCCCACAGAAAAACGCAGGTGCTCGTCTGCACGTGGGATCGAATGTGGGCCTTTCGCACAATACATAAACAGCCTACTTATTTCACGACAAATGCTTGTTATCTGTCTGAATCTGGCACGCAGGCTATGTAAAGTTCACACAAGCAGCCTACGATTAGAAGCTACATTAGGGTTTTGGCTCTTTTTTGTTTTTTAATGAAAATCTATCATGGAACTATAATGAGATAATAATAGCTAAAATTGCATGAAAATGACTTGGATAAATGAAGCATGACCATTACGATGTATGGCCATAATGATAACTTGGCGTGATTCCCGATATTATTATTAGAAAAAACCAAATAAATTGCAGGCTATTAAACAGATAATAACAACATTGTAGGCCTACAGCGTAGTAAGAAGAAAAATACCATTTATAAAGTGCTACAAACGACTCGGGTTGGGCTGCCCACAATTTGTATTGTTTTGTAAAACATTCCTCGGCATAATGAATTATCTTTTTATTTCCCATCCTTCTGGGACATCATGAATAATTTTATGATTCCGTTTTGACCATCGGTATATTATGGAGAATTTAATGACTATTAATGCGGTATAAAATAAATGGCTTAAGTCTTCCTTGATTTTCTCCTTACAAAAATGGGAAGGGGTTTTCGTGGTCTAGAAGTTATGGTGTTGGCATCTGATCCCAATAGTCCTGGGGTTCAAACCTGGGGCCAGTGCAGGCATTATTCTCCACAAATCTATTTCTTCCTCTTTTCTACTTTTTCTACTCTTTCAACTTTGCTCTCTAATTCTTTCTCTCACTTGCTCTTCTCATTCTCGTCCGAGTCTCCTCTCGTCTGCTTTTATTTGATGATTCTGTTCCTCTCATTCCTTGTCTACACTTTCATTCTCCTAACCAAACTCCTGACCTTAAGGTAGGTAAGATCCAGCACTTAATCTTCTCGGACAAGGACAAGAAATCTCAGAGGCCTCGTGAATATGTTGCGCACATTAAAGATCCCTTGGTCGTTGAAAAAATTAGGCCTATTAGGCCGCTGCCGGGGCAAAATTCAAAATTGATTCTTTCCCAAATACTTAAGAATGGCTCTAGGCACTGAAATGATTTTAGAGAGTCGATGGAACCATCAAAGCTCAACCAAACAAATAATAAAAAAAAAAAAAGGAGCGAGAATAACTATTACAACAGCCCCAGAATGCCCATACGCTACCGGCGCTGTAGTGTAATGGTTAGGCTCTTCGCCTGTCATGCGGAAGACCCCGGTTCGATCCCTGATCTCGGACGATCTGGGGGGTTTTCTGCTGGGACTTTTTCCCTCTCAGTCCGGGTTGACCCTGACAGCCAGGATCGAAGTAGCTCGTCTCTTAAATGACCTTACAGTGTTGCAGGGGGCGTAAAACTAGTAACGAAACCAAAGCTCATACTCTTGCTCCCGTGACTGTATGCAAGAGAATTACATCTAGTGTTTTTGCACTACGGAATAGGAACGCTAAATTCAATCAAAGCTCAAATGCAGTCCGGAACCTACAGTCCTTTTGTGAGCTAGTGTGAGAAGTAGTAAAGAGTGAGTTATTTATAGAGGCGTCACCCTTTGCTGTTTCAGTTTTAGCCTCTTCTTGTTTTGTTTTCTACTTATGCACCCAAGCGGGCTTAAGTCTCCCCGAGGGTCGCCCTTTGTGTGCTGCGTCCGCAGTCATTTCGAAAGCCACTTCAGTGTGAGTGCGGTCCGACAATTGAATGTTGCATTTGTAGATTCTTGATGTAGGCTACGAACACCAGATGTATGATTCGCGCATACAGCCACGCATACAGCCGTTAAATACCCCGGGAGTAGAAGACATGTTATATCTAATCCCATCCTGATGTTGATTTTCGTGACAGCGAAGTGCTGCTGACGCAGCACACAAATGGCAATCCTCAAGGAAACTTAAGCCTGCTTGAGTGCTTAAGTAAAAACCGAAACAAGGAGAGGCTAAAACAGCATAGGCTGGCACCTCTATAAATAGCGTACTCCTTACTTCTAAAATAAATTCAATCCCAAAGTAAGTAAATGCAATGACGTGTGTGAGTATTTCGCAACGCTTTAACAACACTCCCCTCTAAAACATAGTTTTAACCGGAGCTGTGGTTTAACGGTTAGACTTTTCGCCTATCCCGTGGAAGATTCGATTTCAATACCCTAGCAAAGACGATTTTGGGTGGGGGGGGGGGTTGAGTCTGCTGGGATATTTTCCCTCTCAGCCTGGGATGGCCCTGACAGGCATGGTTGAAGTAGCCCGTCCCTTAAATGACCTTACAGCGTTGCAGGGGACGTAAAACTGAAAGCAAAACCACAAAGCAAAGGACATAATACTAATTTATGATTTGCAGTAGTAACTGTAGCATTTCTACACCAGGGGTATCTAATACCAGATGTAGATGTTGGAGCATACCGGCGCAGTTCTCTTGCAGATACAGACGCATGGGGAGAATAAACCCATAGCAACTAAAAACATTATTGCATTCCTTTGGGGATTTTTTCAACGTTCTGATCTTTTATTCTATTCATCACCATATCAGTTATAGCTCGCTTGCTGATATTAGAATAGGATCAATATCATTGCAGGAGAGGCCTTCATTAAAGTTCCATGAAGCGAATAATGATATCGGTAGTCATAAACAAATTGCATTCATTAAAAGGAATTTGTATTCCATTCGATACTGAGTCTGTTTCTTTTCTGATGCTTGGATGATTAGAGTTAAAAGGTAAGTGTTTTTCCTTCTTCTTCTTCTTTTGTGTGTGTGTGTGTGCTGTTTGTGTGTGTGTGTGTGTGTGTGTGTGTGTGTGTGTGTGTGTGTGTGTGTGTGTGTGTATGTGTGTGTGTGTGTGTGTGCTGTTTGGGTGTGTGTGTGATGTGTGGTTATTTCTTTTTGTTGTTTGTTGGTTTGTTGTTTATATTTGCAAACGACTCTTGGAAGCCCTACGGTTGGCATGTGCTCTGGTGTGATCCTCTTTTCCTTCTTCTTTCTTACTGTTGCTAGTCTCCAATTCCATTCGCCTGTGTCTATGGTGTAATGGTTAGGCTCTTCGTTCATCATGCTGACGACCCGAGTTCGATCCCGGTTGCGTCCGATCTGCGTTATCTTCTGCTTGGATTTCCCCCTCAGCCCGGGTTAGCCGTGACAGGCAAGGTCGAAGTAGCCCGTCTCTTAAATGACCGTACAGTGTTGCTAGAGCTGTGTACTCACGGGAGTGGGCGCTATAGAAATGGTCTACATTATTATTATTTTATTATTATTTTTATTATTATTATTATCATTATTATTATTATTATTATTATTATCATCATCATCATCATCATCGTCATCACTAAGTAACCAGCAATTGGAGGACACTATGGGGGGGGGGGGTCTTTACTTCTCAACTTCTACCCACAGAATAGATATATCAATTATGTATTCTGTGCTTTTACTCATGTATTTATCTATCTCTGTCCTGATTTAGTTCCTTGCTCCGATCTGACCTCATAGTACCGACAATGCCAATCAATCTCAACTCAACAGACCATTTTATATTATATTGTATCTCTCAAAATGAGATTTTGAGCTTAGGCTTGGCTGTGGTCTGCTCCTTCTTCTTCCTTCTTTAGTTTTTTCTCCTATCCCAATCTACAGGGTTTCTTTTTTTTTTTTTGTATATTCATCGATTCTTAACTAAGATAACTCAAAGACATTAAGACATAGAAACATTATGGTTGTACTGAGTAATCCTCATTCATTTTAGGATTATTTTTTTGTTAAAATGAACTGATTGAAAATACGCCAGTGCCAGTTTGCGGGAACAGGCCCCAATTTTAGTGCGCAGAATCGCGTTAATCTTGCATTTACCAAGTGAGCGCAGCCAAAAAAAACACAAGCCAAATTTCAAACAGAACTTGTTATCAAACTTTGGTAGGAGCTTGTAGGCCTCATGTGAGTTACTATGACGACAAAGATATCAAGATGTGGATTTGCGGATTGCATTGTGGCCGCTAAAATAGGAAAGACGACTTCATCAATTTCATACTTTCAGAAACACATCGCTTACGAACTTCAAACAATAAAACCCTAATTTGTTTTCGTGAGACATTGAGCCAGAGCTTGGGCGACATTATTAATTTGAAAAAAAAAATAATTTAGATATCGTTTTATCACCGTACATTGATTCCCAGCCTAGCAATCTTCCTCTTTGCTATAATAGTACGCTACATTAACGCTATCATAATGAAAAGGCCTTGTTCCGCTAGGTCCTTTTAAAAGGTCTTCTCGATCAACATAATCTTATTAAGTATCCTAGACAAACCTTAAATGGTTAGTGAATGATGCGCAAAAAACCCGTTTACTTCTATCTCTTAGTGTTTTAGAGTTATTTTAGTTTAGGATCGATCCATAGAAGAAAACCCACCCTGTATTTCTTTTTATCCGACCTTATAGTTTTATAGCCTGCTATGAAATTATAGTAGCAATAGTACCATAAACTCTTCACCCAACAAACGAACCTATACTCTATTGTATATCTCAACAATGAGATTCTGAGCTTCGTGAAAAGCGTCCAAATCCTGGAGTCCCATGCGTGACTTGCGGCCAATATCCCTGCATAGATCACGCCCTTTGTATCTTCCTTTCCCTGGTTCGTGACCACATGGCATCAAGAGGACTTGGAATTCCCACAAAAAGACACACACAAAAAAAAGGAAAGTTTTCAACCCAAAACCTCAATTTTTACCCCTAACCCCTGGGATTTCTCTGGCCAGCAAACCTTACACCATAAACTCGGACGCGTAAAGGCAAAGCACAAAGCACACAGGATGAAAAAAGTAGATTGCCGAAAAGGCTCACTCCTGACCTCATTCACTTTCGCATTTTTACCAGCTCGCAAGGGAGCGGCCGCCCAGCCAGAAAACACTGGGCTAATTAACTAAAGTGGCGCTTGAACCTCGCTCGTGTCCCAGTAGGCAGAGAACGGGCAAAAACTACACAGCCCGCCGCAATAATGCCTGTCTCTCTTGATAGACAAACGACGGCGTGCTACTGAGTCGATTCGGGGTGAAAAGAGCAGGAAGTGTGGGAGATCCAAATAAATAATTCGATTATTTGATTTCTATTTTAGTTTTAGTTAAAGTGTCACGGCACTATCAACGATTTAAGGTTATATCAATGCCAGGAAATAGATAAGGACTATAACAACACAAACAAAGAATTAGAAGGAGCAGACCACACATTAGTTTTAATTATTGTCTTTGGTTGTTTCTTGTTAAACCTGTTTATCATTTAGTTGAGGGAATTTTACAAAAATGAAGGCAAAAAAGACCCACACATACCAGCTTGAGAGTGTCTATGGCCAAGTGGTAAAGCGCACCAGGTTCGAATCCCTGGATTTTCACGGGGATTTTTCGGAGTTTCCATGGTTTACTAAACTTTCTTGTCTAATCGAAGATTGACAGAAAATTTGAGGTCTCGACTCATAAATGACCTTAGGGTGTTGCACGGGGTGTTAAACAAAATAAAAAACACAAAAACTAACCATTCAAAATCTTAATTTGCCTATTATTCAAATCCAAATTCAAATGCTCTATTCTTAACCTGCGTAGTGTAAAAGGATTAACCTGTGTCTATGGTACTCTCGTATAATGATTAGGCTCTTCGCTTATCATGCAGAAGACCCGAGTTCAACCCCACACTCGGATGTCTCCGTTTTTCTGTTGGGATTTGTACCTCTCGGCCTGCTCGGGCGAGCCCTGGCAGGCACAATCGGAGTAGCCCGTCTCTTAAATTATCTTACACTGTTGCAAGGGAGATAAAGCTAGAATCCAAACTATATCTCACATGAATACTTTCCAATTAGATAAATATGATATTCTGTCTGGTATTCTTTATTCTCGATAACTTATCGATAAAATAATAATTTTACATTGGAGTTGCATTAACTTTTGAAATTTGTGCGACGTTATCGCTGTTTCCCGTTTCAAGATAACAACATCCAAGGGATAACGAATCGGAATATTAGCTAAACTCGGAAGTTGGTTGGTCGATGTTGCGAAAATTCCTTACTCTCAAACTATTGAACTGTTGGCGTTCAGCGTGCTCTCTGACACTGCACCTTGCTCGGCACCGACATGACCTAACCGTGTCGATGGAGCAGTACAACCTAGGCAAGTTAGTTTAAAGTTAGTTGTTTATAGAGGTGCTAGCATCTTTGGCTTTTTTAGCCTGCCTAAAACCAAGGGAAACAATCTTCCCATCTACTCCTTTATGTTTAATAGCCTACTACTTTTACTTTCGATTTACTTACGAGCATTGGCGTTATCTTAAACTTACAACATTTTTAATAGCATGATGGAACTTCTACAAGAAAAAAAGGGAAAATATATGAATAATACTATTCTAGATGTATGTTTGTCTACTATCCAGTTTTTTTCCTAGCAATACTTCGCCCAGACCAAATGAAGAGAGTGAGAGAGAGAGAGAGAGAGAGAGAGAGAGAGAGAGAGAGGGAGAGAGATAGAGAGAATCCTCCTCCCAAGCTGCCTGCGAGTGATCGGTTTAATCACACCAAATGAGAGTGATTCTGCCCCACGCACTGCGCGTGCGCTGTAGGCACAGAGGAAGTGACCATCTTGGAAGCCAAATACGGGCAGTTAGGGAAAGTTAGCCATGCGATTACGCTCCATTATGCGGCGGCCACACAATTGCAGGGCTGGAATAATCACCCCGGATTGCTTTTCCTTACTCTGTTCTGCCTGTAACCGCCTCACAAGGATGTAAAAAAAGAAGGAAAAAAAAAGAAAAAAAGAAGAAAAAAAAGGAAAAGAAGAAAAAAAAGGAAAAGAAGAAAAAAAAGAAAAAAAAGGAAAAGAAGAAAAAAAAGGAAAAGAAGAAAAAAAGGAGGCGTCTGTAATTCCTTCCTTGCTAGATTACTTTTTCTATTCTGAACCCATTTCCCGTTTCTCGTGTTGATCAAAGTTTTTTTGTATGCACTTGTATCCTATGTGGACGATCTTTGTGGTTGGCCAAAGGAGCGGGCAATTGGATAGACAGCTCTTCCAGTGTTGTAGAATTACCCGCTGTTTAGGTCCGACTTGTACCATCTACAAATTTTTGTAAGGCATATGTGAGGTATTTTATGTCCTAGATTGTGAGCTAAAGTCATATTTTTGAGTCACAAATATTGGTACATGGTACCAAAAAAACTAAGCTGATAAATTGCTGACCTATTTCCTGCTTGCAAAATGGCCACGCATCGCAGACTTGAACTATATTGTTCCATTTCTGACGTTTCTGAAAGTTGAAAGTGTTATATTTACACGTTACAAATATGTTGTTGGTGTCATAGTTTTAACCCAGAATGAAAATGGATTTGGAGTTATTTACTTCTTGGTTGACTTATTGTTTATCTGTGTGGCGTATCCGTGTTGCTCTACTTGTTCGAAATTAGCTTATCGAACACACAAGTGATATTGAAGCTCTTTTCATCAAAGATAGAGGATTTGGGTATCTAAAGGGAGCTGAGGGAAGGGCGATGTAAGTCTGAGATACAATATACAGTATATTGCAGACTTTTCCGCTTTTAAAATGGCTGCACGTCGTGGCAGGCAGAGTCGAACTTGCTCGCGTCTTGAACTATGACCTTACAGTTAAGAAGGGGGCATGAAACCAAAAAGTGCCAAGAGTATTCTATCTGACTCAGAAAAATGATAAATTCCTCTATCTAAAGTTTCATCCGAATTTTATCCATTTCGCAACTAAGTACTCATAGGCATCAAGACATTAAAATTCTACCGAAAGAAGACTTTGTCAGTTTCAATCTTTTTCAGTTTTTTGTGAACAGGTGAGAAAATGTTCCGGGTCGTGCCATCCCTATAGAAGCTTGCAGGGAGGGGGGGGGGGGGAGGTTATCAGGTCTGAAGTGCTCCGTTAAGTGGAAGGACAAATCAAGATAACTAAGCAAAGCAAACTGGAAGGCAAAGGATGAAATCTAGCAAGTGGCTTGTGCGCTGAAACACCTGCGAATACAAAAAGAAAGGAAGAGGTTACTATGAAAGGGGGGGGGGGGGGGATAAAATGTGAATTGTTTCATGTTGAGCATTAACAAAGTTTAGAAAGCTAGAAAACTTATGATACCTACCTATCTGTCTATCTCTCAATCTCTCTCAACATCCCGCGTTTCCTTTCATCCATAAACTCTTCTGCCTCCTAAATCGCACCCTATTCCGCCCAAATGACTAAAAACACTTTTTTCCTCAGTAGCACACACGCAGCAACAGCAGCAGCATTAGCAGGAACAGCATTAGCAGCAGTAACAGTAGCATCAAACACAGGCGGCAGGTTGATCCATCACTAGAACCTCCCCGCCGACAAACCAACAGTACAGGAGCTCCCCGACACACATTATCGCTTCAAAGCTACAATATACCACCTATATAAAATCCTTTAACTCCAACAAGTTACATCAATATCACTAACCAAAGGAAAGATGTCTGGGATTGGAATGAACAGAGGATAACAGATGGTGTACAATCAGTTTGACATGAAAAGGACATCCAGTAAGCTCTCTCGGGTTTCACTGGAGCAAACAGTTGCTGCGGTACGCCTGTTGGCTTTGAGCATTTTCCGGCGGAACTCCGGAGTTGTCCCGACAAGGGCTGGACAATGAGTCGTTTTGGAAGACAATCTGGATAAATAAGTATAGTACAATCCAAATAATTCAATAAAATACATTATTATCTTTTCTGTCAGAGTTAGCTGCTCTGTTTAGTAATACCTGGCTTCTCCATACACCCCTTTTGGGCGAGGAAGAATGGCCTTTCGGTCCGAGTACAGTCGAGGCTGATTTTTAGCCTTATATCTGCTGTGTACGTTCTGTTTTATTGACGTTTTATGGCACTATCAACACTATAAGATCATACCAACGCCAGGAAACAGATAAGGAGAGTAGCAACACGCCTTGCAGAAAGAAGTAGAAGGAGCAGACCACATCAGACTGCACGCAGGTACGCAATGGTGAAGTTGCCCTTACAGAACGATCCGCTTGAGCCGGTAGATTTATCTACTCGTTTCACACTATGAAAACAAACGAGAATACCATTCTGAAAGCTATTCCGTAAAGAATGAATTTCCATCGGTATGATGATTAGTTAGAAAACAGTGACAAAATGATAACTTCGATTGATAAAGTAGACCGGAAAAATATCAAGAAGTCTGAATTCATCGGCTAAAACAGGCAAAGAAGCTGGTGCCTCTTTAAATAAATAAGTCTTAACTAACCTTTAATAAGGCAGTGACAAGTTTCAAGTTTGATACTGTTCAGTTATCTCCAAAAATATACCGGCGCTGTGGTGTAATGGTTAGGCTCTAAACCTTGCATTCGGAGGCCCTGGTTCGATCCCCGATCACGGACGATCTAGGATTTCTTCTGCTGGGACTTTTTTCCCTCTCAGCCCGAGTTGGCCCTGACAGGCAGGGTCGAAGTAGCCCGTCTCTTAAATGACCTTACAGTGTTGCAGGCAACGTAAAACTGGTAACCAAACCAAACCAAATCTCCAAAAATGAATAAAACAACCGGATAATGCTACATTCACAGTTTGCCCACCTCTAGTTCCAACATTGTTCCGTCTGTGTCCGGACTCCTAGACATCCCGAGCCTGCCTAGTGATATCGCTGTGGTACTGACGCATTGTTGCCGGGACTAATGTTTGACGTCCGTGTCCCTTGTGACAACGATATCGTTCATGATGAGCCGTATTAGTAGTAGCTGGGATGCGCGGCTGACATGTCGTGGGCCGCTTTGATTGAGCGTATTAGTACACTGTCTCAAGGTTGTGCGTCAACTTAATTCTTCTTTTTTGTACTCTGCCCAATTTTTGCACCGCGAGAATGAGATTTCAACAAGAGATCATATTTTTTTAGAGGAGAAACTGCACGTGTTACCAGTGCATTGCGAGCGTAGCTTTGGCTTACATTAGGCGGAGCGTCCACTGACCAGTTTTGTCAGTTGCAGGCTAGGCTCGTATGTATATATCAAATATAGATGAGCCTGGCCTGCAACTGACAAAACAGGTCAGTGGACGCTCCGCCTTAACCAAGCACGGATCACCATTCACACTTTGTTCGCGCTTTGATTGTAAAACTATTGCCCAGATTCGCGCTCAGAAGCTTCGTTTCTCCTCTCAAAATACAGGCTCTCTGCTTCAGCACTATGGCTGGAAAGTAAAATACCTTAGACTCGCCCCACAAAAAAATAGTCAGCTTTGTTCTTTTTTTGTTGCAGGCCTACCTCTTAATGACTTCGAGGTTAATAGGCCTATATGACTTTGACTCACTAAGTGAAAAGCAGATTGTCCCAGATTTGCCTCACAAAAAGAAATGAAGACAGTACCGAAAGAGCTGATAAGGATGAAAACCTTAACCTGACATGTGGTGATATCGGAGTTCAATGGGCGTACTTGAGCCCACAGTGGATGGTGCGAGGATAATGTTAGATAGGTTTTGGTTTGGTTACCAATTTTACGTCCCCTGCAACACTGTAAGGTCATTTAAGAGACGGGCTACTTCGACCCTGCCTGTAAGGATCAACCCGGGCTGAGAGGGAAAAAATCCCAGGAGATAAAAACCCAGATCGTCCGCAATCAGGGATCGAACCAGGGTCTTCCGCATGCAAGGCGAAGAGCCTAACTATTACACCACAGCGCCGGTGCAATGTTAGATAGAACTACAAATATTGAATATCACAGTATCTGTGATAGACAGTATCTGTGATAGAACTGATTAATTGTATGTGTGGCATCACTGGTTGGTTTAGCCTATTTTCGGTTTTGGCTTGCAGCTTTACATCCCTTGAAACAACGTAAATTCATTTCGGAGATGGGCTACTTCGACCCTACTGGTCAGTAGCAACCCGGGCTGAGAGGGACGGATGCCATCAGTAAGACGCAGATGAGCTTTGGTGTATGAGATTTGATAAGTATGATCATGTAGACTAACATACGCCATCAGATTCTGAAATTACCTTAACGTCAACGAAACATCACTAATTTCTGCAAACATTATCCGTCTTTGTCTGCTTGTCTTCTCATTCAACGATATCCATTTTTTACTGCATGTATATTTGATTACCTCTCACAAAAGCTCTTATATAATCATATTATTAATTTTTGCTGGCGCGGCGATGTATAAATCACAGAAGTTTGTTTAATCGACTCCTATTTTCCCAATAAATACACAACCGTGCTGTGTAAGAGTTTTAGCAAAATGTTTCCACAATCTCTCAAGAAATAAATGTCCTGAACTTTGGCAAAATTGTTTTGACCGGTTAATGCTCACACAAGATGTAAATAGACAGTACAGCTGGCCCCGCGGTTTTATGCAAATTGACATGCCCAAATTATGCAAGCAAAAATCCAAAATTATGCAAAATTATGCAAGTTACCGCAGCATTTTTTTTTATCGATATTGACCTCAATAAATAGCTCATTCCTGGTAATTTCTACACGCAATAATAAACTAATCTAAGAAAAAATACACCTCACAAATCACTCAAGAGACAACACACGAAATGGTTCAGAAGTGCTTAAATACAACTGTCA
>JAUKPP010256592.1:0-12199 GCA_032273245.1 Phyllaplysia taylori
GTGACGCTTTCTTGACCATTGATAGCGTGCAATCTCGAGGTGTCCGTTTGCTCCAAACGTAAACATGCGATGATCGCTTAATGACTACCAGCTCACGTCTTGCAGCGTAATTAATTACCCCACGTGGTCATTTTATCGCTACTCGTAAATGACCTTAAACGATAAACATTAACAGACCCTGACACGGGGAGAAATAATATACAAAAGAAATCCGAGAAGCTTCGCTTTCTTACACAATAACCTTGCGTTCCGAATTCTACAAGCTCTTAGGACTGAGAGAAACAGCTGTTTTTTCGTCAATGGGGTTGTTGTTTTTTTCAAGTCTTCTTTTCCGTTACCGGGTACTAGATGTATTGTGTCTTGCGTGCTAACCTATTTTGTAGTTGTACCCGGCCTTCGCAGAACCATAGACACCCCCCAATTCCCACACAGTTCTTTACATGTCCGACTTGTATAAAAGCATCAGCCGTTTTCGATGATTTAGCCATCGCCAGAAAGTTATTTACGCACGCGACTGAAGTGTGTACATCTAGTGCTAAAGACCTCTGTGGCATAGGCATCGGTCTTATCACTATCAGAAGTATCAGGCATATATGTAAGAAACAAGCCATTGGTCTGCACGGCCTCCCTGAACTCGTAGCGAGGTCACTCACCTTCATTTACGCTGCTCACCCACTCTCACTCTCTCTCTCTCTCATCACGGCGGCCTTAATTGATGAAGTTTATGGGTTATTTTTACTTAGAGCTGGCCCCGCAATACCGATTTTTTTCGCTATGTACGGAATGTGATTCTTTGAGAGGCGTTTTTCAAAGGGGACATGCCAAGTTGTCAAATTGATATTGGGGGTATGCGTTCATAACCACAATTTAGCTTAAATAATCCTGTCGGTTTAGTCAGTTTCTTTTGCATTTCTTTAAATTCCATGCTTTTCTTATCAGTACTATCAATACTAGTGAACTTCATCTGTTGAGGTCATTATGATGCCTGAATTGGCAAAGAATCTTTTTCATTATTGAATATGCGCAACAATTATTGTTTCTTTTTCATTTCAGTTTGTTACAAGTGATGTGGATGAGGAGATTCTCTTTAATATTCCGTAAGTAGTGAACAGTTTGAAACCCTGAAATAGCATAGGAAAGCTGATGAAATCAAAGTACAGTCTACCAGAGTCTTTCGTGTATTTTAGGCTTCTTGCGTGTCATTCAGATTGTTGGTGCTATTACATAAGTGCAAATAGTCCATTATATTCTATTCTTCATGATATTCGCCCCTTTGCCAAATAACCAGCGAGAAGATCTGAGTTTGATTCTCCTTGTGGTGACGAGCATCTGCGTCTCTCTGCTCGGAATTGTCCCTCTCAGCCTGGGTTGGCCCTGACAGGCAGGGTCAAAGTAGCCCATCTCTTAAAATGACGTGACAGTGTTGCAAGTGATGTAAAAATAAAAATCAAACCAAAGAACGGTCTTTATGATAAACAGAAAAGTTACTTACAGTATTATCACTCATTCTTCGCTTTAACTTTCATGATAGTCCACTTCTTACTACATACAACAAACGTTTTAGTCTCACACTTATGATTTACTTTATGTCCTGCTGTCTCCTCAGGTTCACTGGCCAGGTCAAACTGAAAGGTTTGCTCGTCATCGGAGGTGAGAGGGAGACGCACCCCAACAAGATGCGGCTGTTCAAGAACCGCCCTAACATGTCATTCGACGACGTCCGCGCCAAGGCAGATCAGGAGATGGATGTGCATGTCGACCAGGAAGGAATCATAGAGTACAAGCCCATGTGAGTCAGGAACAGTCTTTGGTTTGTTGATTTTATTATATGACCTCTTGCAACAATACATAAGTGTTGTTTTTTTTTAATTTTCCTAATTTGGATTTTCACGAACAATTTGATTTCATGATTTTGAGATGCTCAATTATATTTACATATATTCTCCTAGTTGTATAGAAACATTTGATACCCTGATGACATTAATATCTGTTGTCAAGTGAAGGAGGCAAAGATGTTAATTTTGCCCTTTTTTCTATTTTAAGCTAAAACAGCCAAAGATGCTGGTGCTTCTATAAATAACTATCTATTTTATTGCCAATGTCACCCACCTGTGTAGTAATCTTGTAAGAAACCACTGAAGTGCAGAGAATTCATTTTAGTAGAACCCACATAAGTCAACATTCCTGGGACTATTGAAATCCTGTGGAATAAAGAGAAAGTTGTCTTAAGGGGTGTCGATGTAGTAAATAATGAAAAAGTTGAGAATTCCAAATCATGTGGATTTACGCCGAATGTCAAGTTAACAGATGTCGAAGTATGCAATGTCTACTGTATGTTGTTTCATAGAAGACAAAAGGATTAATTTTGCTCATTTTTTTCAATTTCCATTTCCAGTGTTGCAAGGTTTAGCGATGTCACCCACTTGTCCATTCACTTCCCAAGTAACCACGGAGGCGCAGACAATACAGAGGTTTATTACATTGGGCTGAAGGGAGATTACATGGAGGTTTGAGATGGCTTGTTGTATCTATTTTTGTTTTAGGCTTCTTGTTATATTACAAGGTTATTTGAGAGGCAGAACCTCTGATTGTAATTTGTAAGGTCTGTCTCCAGCAGTGCAGGGTTGATGCCATTGAACCTCCGTGTTTGTGGTGACGAAGTCTATCCTCAAACGGAATTCTGTGTAGGCTACATTGTTGTTTATGGGGAGAGGAGAAATGTATTCCATCTAATTTTGTTGGTTGGTTGCAGTTTAATGCCCCTTGTAAGAGGGAAATTAATTGTACATCCATCTTCCATGTGACAGATGTCGGAGGCATGAAAACTCTGAGCAAACCCCAGTGAAGCTCCCAGGATTTGAACCTAGGACTAGTAGGACCTCTGCATTTATAGGCAGATACTTAACTGCTATGGAAGAGGCACCCCAACTTGAAGTTGCACCAGTTTGACTTGCATGAAAAGAAAACTATGAAAATGTTAAAACCTTTCAATCTGTCAAACCCGCTCTCTTGCAACAATCTTTTTTTTTATCTGCCATGATCCTCCCCACTATTTTCTCCCGAGTAATATAATACTGATGAGAATTGTTTTCCTTTTTTTGCATTCAGGCTCGCAGGCATGAAGTGACCATCACAGCTTACGAGTCCAGAGCAAACCCAGCTGACCACAAGACAAATGCTCTCAATCAGGTCAACCACATGATATCTTGAGGAGGACGGAAGAGTTGCCCAAGGATGATGGCATCTGCCGAGTGGTCAAAATGTGGCTTGTATTTCCTACTGACCTGGTTGTGAGATGGACCTCCTGTAGTTTTTACCAACGCAACCTCCGAGAAAAGTGACTTTTATAGCACTTTGTTAATCAAGACTGTTTTGTTGGGGGGGTGGGGGGGGGGCAAGATGATTGTTTGATTGTTACGTATTCTGCATCTGCTCCAAGCTCTCAGGAAGATGGTGTCTGTTTGTTTTTTCTTTGTTTTCTGAACCTGTGCCATCTCTTGTAAGTGTTCTTCCTATTCCCATCAGAAATTGTATCATTGATAGTAGGCTATATCATGCCACCAATATACCAAAAAGTATCAATACATTTTAAGTTATCAATACATTTTAAGCTAAGTTTTAAAGGAATTTGAAGGGAGCTTGAGCTATCTCTGCTATAGCCCTTTCTCACAACTCCTGGGCGTCTGCAGTTTCCTATCATTAATCTTGGGATCTTGCATTGATTGTTTTGCGAAGCTTTTTAAAGTTCATGAAATTTTCATCGCCCAAAATATTATGTTATATAGTAATCTCTGCCTAAATGCACGTTTACTCAAATACACGCTATCGTTATGATTATGACGGATTTTTTACTATATAATTTGCAGGTATAAATGCATACGCTGTGTAAATACACATTTTTCAGCCCTCTAGTGCACTGTGCATTTAGGCGGAGACAACTGTATGTTATTTCCCTCTCTCTCAAAAATCTGTCAAATGAATAGGTATGGTTTAAGGACGTTTTTCTGTAGGTCTGGTCTATGAATGTTGCTGCTTGTATCTGATCTATTTTTGATAGCCCAATCTAACCCAAACCCTCACCTTGTTGCTGCAAAACGCTTCCAATTGTGATTTTCTGTTTGTCCGTACAAGATCTGTTGAATGCTTGCCCTTGTCACTGCGGTCAGGGCAAAGATGGGTTTATAAGTTACTAGAAGAACTGGTATTTTGAAGGATTTTGTTTCAAAATACATACCTAAATATTCATTTTTGTCAAACTGATGATTTTTAGATCAAACAAGCATATATATAGGTGTATGACAGTATCAAAGGCTTGCTTGTTTGATTATGTAGCAGCCTCTCACAGCTGTGTTGTTAAGCTTTAGTAATTATTTATACATTAACATAAAGTAATGCATCTTTATAAAAGCAATAACCACTCATCATCTGTACTTGACGAAACCAAACCCAGAAGGATAGCATTGCTTAGTACCCAGTACTTCTTTGTCTTTTACTTTTAGCCTTAATTTTTCTCAGTGCTTTCATCACAAATTATTTGGAGAACCTGCATAAGTCAACATTGTTGGGTCTATTGAAATCAAGTCAAGTACAGAGAAAGTTGACTTAAGGGATGTCGCTGTAGTAAGTAAAGACTCAGTTACGAACTTAAACCGAAAGTCGAGTTAACAGACGTCTAGATATGCGGGTTGTACTGAATTTCCCTTCACAAAATATACCCACAGGTCTTCAAAAGTTTCTCCTCCTAATTTCATTTCCTCAAAGAAAGTTACAATCTTCACAGAAATCTTTTTCTGTGTATGTGTTTGTATGTGTGTGTGTGTGTGAATTGTGAAAGGGCGCTCTGACATTTAGTTTTATTATGATAGTGTCAAACATGTTCTTCTATTCACATACAAAGTTTGAAGTTTGATCATAAGGTAATGCATTCTTTCCATCTTATTACCTGTTGCTTTTTACTTAATTGAGCATATTTCATTCATATTTTGACGTGTTTTTTCCTGCTATTTCATTGATATTGTTCACATACTGTCTTGTTTGATTCCATTTGAATGCGTCCATAATGTGCCAAAGAAATTACCTATTTTGCTAATGTTGAAGCAGCGTATCCACTCTATGCATGTATGATTTAATGGTGTTATTGGGGGTTAAAATAGAAACTATTTTTTCTTAAGAGACTCACTATCTGTTCATTCTCTATCTGTCAATGTATTGCCAATAATCCTGGGTTTCACCTTAGACAAAACAGATACTGGCGCTGTGGTGTAATGGTTAAGCTCTTCGCCTGTCATGCAGAAGACCCGAGTTCAATCTTGTGTGCAAACCATCTGCGCTTTTTTCTGCTGTGATTTTTCCCCTCTCAGCCCGGGTTGGCCCTGACAAGCAGGTCAAAGAAGTCTATGTCTCAAATTACCTTACCGCGTTCCAGGGGAGGTAAAACTGGTAACCACGCCAAACAAAACATATTTGAACTTGAATCAGCCATAGCAGTAGCATGATGTTTTGTATGTTGCCCACACTTTTTTGCTAGGCATGCAGAGTCTCTCAAATATTCTGAATCATTTGACTGCATTTGTTGTGCAATTTGTTGCAATATTCCTGGATTTAGGATTAGTGGGAAAACCATCATCTGTGATGTGATGTTTTAGGTTCCTCACTATTCCATGCTGATAAGATTTTTTTTACAAGGAAACTCCTGTTCGGGGATTTAAACCAGCAACAAATTAAACTTACAAGACCAGCTGAGCTCTGGATATCAGGTCTGTCTTGTGTAAATGAGCTGAAGACAAGCTGTATGTATGTTACCGGTAGTGTAAATCAAAGAAATGCTGAAGTAAGTGTGGTAGGTGTTTCCATCAGGAAGTTATCAAAATGCTTAGACAAGAGCGGCAAGTAATAATGAAGCAGAGAATGGGTTTGTCTACCCAGCAGCTTTGCAATTCACCAGCATATTTTATTTTTTCTTGCAACCGTATAGATGATCAATTCCTATGAATTGCAAGTGGAAGACTCTGTGATGAAAAAGATTGCCGTTGCGCAATCCAAACCTGTCCATTCCATTTAGAAGTCAGCTTTTATTCATAAGATAACCCTTGAGCTCATTGTTAAGTGAAACACAGTCTTGTCCTGTCTCCAAGTTTTTATGCAGTGAGTATGCAACGGTAGAGATGCAAGTGTCCCTCATTTACTTAACATTAAGATTTATTTAGAGGCAGGATAAGATAATGCAGTGAGTTCACGGAGTTCCTGCATCAGGAAGTTGTGTTTCTAGCTCTTGATTTGTTCTGACATAGTTTTGTGCAAGTGGAAGGGAAACATTTTGTTTTAAGGTGTTCTTAATTATTTTTTTTTAGTTTTTCTTTCTTTGATTCTTGCTTCGTCCAGCATTTCAAAGAATCACTCAGCTTCAATCTATTGAGATGGTTTTGTATATGATTTTTAAAGTTTGGTGAGAGAGGATGGGTGTTTTTTACATATTGGAGGGGCTACGTAAAAAAGTGACAAAATGTTATTTGAGAAAATGAAAATCATACTTCACATTAGAGGCATATTATTGTTTTAAAAAAATGTTTTTCTGAGAAAAGGGCTTCTGAAGGTTTAGATCTCATTGTAAAATGAGATGTTGAATCATATCACCATCACTGAATGACAGCACTTACAATAATATGCCTCTCACTCAACCAGCAATGTGGCCTCTTCTTCATGACTGTCATTTTTATGAGCATCTGCTTTTTTTATTACAATCGTTTCCATTTATTATCAACAGATCTAGTTTGCTTTGGCTTGCGTAATTGATCCATGTACAAGAACCAGGATTTGTGCAGATGAAAATCTAGATGGTATATATATATATGAAGATCCAATGCCAGTTAAGCGATTTTTTTTTCACCCTTACTTTCCCATGGAGAACTTTCTTGGAAAAAGCATTGATTGCCAGCTCAGTGCAAGAAGTGAATGAGTCAGAATTTTTTCAGAAAACGAGTTATCAAGTCCAAATGGGTGTTCAGAACTGCTTTTTTCTCTACTCTAAATTGGAAGCCTTACAACAAATGGTTGGAGAGATAAAGACATGAAGCAGATAATGCATATTATGCACAATTTTGTCCATCATCTGCATTACAAGTACATGTACATGTATTGTGATTTTCTCAAAACTATCAAAAGATGTCTTATTCTTAATCTTATTCACTTCTTGTCATCAGCCGATGGGGTATGCTGATTAATCAACTTTAGTAATTTTACTACCATACTTTTTATTGATCTCCGATGTTTTGGATAAGCCTAGATTTAGCCTTCATTACTGCTACAAGTATCATCAATGTGTTTATTATTACAATAGTCATTACTGTTATTTTTTTTATCATTGCTATATTTATTGTTTTGCATAAGTAATGTCTTCACTAATGGTGTATCCTCAAATATTTGAGCATTAAGTAATTTGAGTTATCTCCCTTGGTACAGAAATTTGATGAGATCATGGACTGGCATCGGCTACTTCGGAATTTTGAAAAGTTGATTACAAGTTCGTAACAGACTTCATTAAACTGCAGAAATTTTGATAACTTTTTCCTGTGTTTCTAATGTGCTTCGAATATAAGTTTTCTTTTTTTTAGGTATGAATCTGTAATCCTTAGGCTTTTGAATAATTATTATGAAGATATAATGTGTTCCCTCCCAATTTATTTGGGTCAGTTTTGGTTTTACATCTCATGTAACACTGTATAGCCAATATATCTTAACAGAGAGATGGACCTCCAACCTCTGTGTGATAGGAAGAGAGCCTAACCATTACACCACAGCTGCTGGTGGCCTATCATAGACTTGGTGACTTTTTTCTCTTCTCAACGAGTTAGTGAAACTGAAAGAAGTAAAATCCTCTGAAACAATGCCACCATTATTTGAATTATCCAGTATGAGGAACTTTTCTGCTCCTTCTTTTTTTACCTGAGATGGAAATTTTTCGTAAATTTAATTAAATCGGTATTGTTGATTTGCTTTGTCATTTTCCATAAGTGGGACCTGACGTACTATTCTACAATTAAATAAGTGTATTTGTCAAAACCTGTATAGCCTGCGAAAAGTTCAGTAAATTTTTTACTGATCAATTCTATCCCTTTTTTATGACGTATTCGTAACTATTATTCTAATCTTTTTCCTGGTGGTAAAATTAAAATGACCTTACAGTGTCAATAATGTTCTAAAACCTGAACAAAGCAAAGTATCAATGTGTCTTTTCAAAAATGGCCCAAACAGTTTTGTTGACCAGTTCCGTGATATTTTGTTTGTCAAGAAAAGACAAAGATTGTCAAAATCAATGGGTATTCAAGACAAGTGAACAACACAGGTAAAAGAAAAAAGTTATATATTATATCTACACATGTACATATATTTTATTTTATTTCCGCAATGTGAGACAAAGATGAGAATGAGGAAAAAAATACATCTTTATCACACGGTGAAAGGCAAGGAAGTGACAAACTGAGGAAGAACAATCTGTTGAGGCACCAGGAAATCAGGTGTATGTACATAATATAATTTTTCTAACTAGTGGACAAATTTACAATAATTTATAGGCCACTGTACATTCCAAAGCTTTCTGTACTCGTTATAACACAGTTAGTGCAAATTCTACTTGAAAACCATTGTTAAAATTGTCTACTGTGAATTCTACTTAAAAAGTGTTTTATTGGGGAAAAAATATTGATCAATTTTTAAATGTATTGCCCCTTTTCTTGCTAATTTCTCTTGTAACTGCAAAAAACCCTGACACACTTAAAATCAGAAACATCTTGACTTTCATCCAAGATAGATTAATAAACTTGTGTCTGTTATGTCATGGATAGGTTTTTCACCTATCATGCAGGGGACAGCCGTTAGATCCCCACATTAAACAAGCATCTCTGTTTCTCACTAAAATCCTGTAATCAACTTCATGTGTTTGATACATAATGTCATTTCTTACATCCAAGAAGCAGTTCTCACAGGCAACATTGTCATGTATATACATGTACTTAGATTATATTTAGATATGTCAATTACGTGTACAAATGTAGTACGATATATATGCGTAGCGAGGGGAAGAATGTAAGACATTAACTCAAGATATCCAAAATGTTAAGGCGTTTTCGGATGATATTATAATGCATAATGTGTGCCAGTAAGATACGGTCAGTTATTGACATGCCCAAGAAATTTGATGTGGCATGAAATACATACACGTAGAATTTGCAAAACGAACAACAGATTCGCGTGCATATACACATACACACACATACACACACACACAAAACCAATAGTCACTGGATTGGCATACAGTACAACAATTTTTATTCTCAAACAAACAACATCGGAAGAGTTCGTATTGATGACAAAGAAAGCCCGCACCAACGGACTACATTGTATAGTGTAAGAACTCAGCAAACGAGTTCTCATAGTAGTCTGTTAATGTGCGCTTTCTTCGAAATAAAGCGCACGCTTCTTCTAACAACAGAAGTCATAGTCTGATATTCTGCATTTGATTACTTAATTCGACCCTAAACGCACAGGTGATTTTTAGTTGCTCGATTTCGCGGATTCTTTGATGTGCTGTTTTTTTCCGCAGGAGTTATTTCTTGACTCATCAAATTTGAAAACAATAAAATTACCATCTGATAAGAAAATAAACACATTAGTAATCCACGTATCAAAATTTATAATTTTCACACGTACACAATGTTTTTTGTGGCTTGCTTTCCACACAAAAATATTTTGTCTGCTGCAGAAGTTGAGTGGAGCAACTAAAAATTACTCGTGCATTTGGGGTCTTAGTAGGGACTGCAGACACAGCACATAAAGTAAAGGGTAACCCTGTTGAACTCTCAGGGAAACTTACGTCTGCTTGAGTGCTTAAGTAAAAACAAAACAAGAAGAGGTTATAACCGCCCACTCTGGCGCCTCTATAAATAACTCACTTCTTACTACAGGGACTCTGGAAAAGAGTTCGCCATCTAAAGTCCCAGAACAGACGAGGTATTTCTAGTCTAAAAAATTCAAAGTAACAACGTTTTTGACTGCTTGCAGCAGATTTTAGATCAATTTTCACCAGTTGAAGATAATAGCACTTGATCAAGTATAACCAGGTGGTGTCGGTGGCCGAGCGGTAGTGCGCCTGTCTACACATGAGGAGATCCCGGGTTCGAAACCAGTGAGGTTCACCAGGATTTTCGGAGATGGAGGTTAAATTCCGAGATCCTGCCTCATAATGACCTTACAGTGTTGCATGGGGCGTTAAACAAAAAAACAAACCAAGAATACCCCTCTGTCTACTGGGACATTATAAAGCTCTTCTCGACCTGGATTGGCCCACACAGAATCAGACACTAGACAGTCGACGAAGTGGGCGTCGTTAGCCGAGCCCGCCTACAGATGAGGGGGTCTCGGGATCGAATCGGGGAATGTTCACCAGGATTTTTTCAGAGTTTTCATGGCTCCGACCCCCGTCATTTTGGAGATGGGTGTAAAATTTGGAGGACCCGCATCGTAAATGACCTTACAGTGTTGAATGGGGCATTAAACCAAACCAAGCAGAAAAAGCCGACGAAGCCCAACTCCTACATGGCTAAACAGTGAGTCTTGTGGGATTTAATTAAAACAGGCCTATTAGTAATATAAATTAAACATTCACAATAGATATACAGGGTGGGTTTTTTTATATTGATCGATTCTAAACTGAAATGACTCTAAAACGGTAAGAGATAAAAGTAAACGGTTTCCTGCACACAATTCTCTGGCCATTTAAGTTTTATCTGGTATACTTGATAAGATTATGTTGATAGAGAAGGCTTTTTAAAGGAGTTAACGGAACATGGCCCTTTTTAGATCATGGCGTCAAAAGAGCGCACTGGTATACCAAAGAGAAGGATTGCTAGAAAACATCGTATAATCGTATGGCAATAAAAAAAATTGCTAAAACTGATTTTAAAAAAGGAATAATGTCCACCAGGCTCTGGCTTCATTTTTATGGTTTGAGGTTAGAAAGCGATGGATGTCTCTGTTGGTATCAAATTAACGAAGTCGTCTTTTTCATTGATCGAGCACCATGCACTTCGTAAATGCAGTTCTTACTATCTTTGTTGTCATAGCAATTAACATAACCAGTTTCTACCAAATGTTTACACCAAGTTCTGACTGAATTTTAGATGGTACTTTTCTCGCTGTGCAGAGTTAGAGATTCTTCGGGGCTGCAGGCGCGCGTTCCGCTTTGTAAACGCACAAGATGCATTAGTATGCAAGATTAGCGTCATTTCTGCGCACTAAAAATCGGTGTCTGTTCGATCAAACTGTCACTGTCGCGCAGTGGGCTCTTGGATTCGGTTAATTTTGGTACCAGAAAAAACTTAAATGGATGAGGATTAATCAGTTGAAAACAGAATGTTTCTATCATGTACCGTCTTTTAGTTATTAAAGTTTAAAATCGATCAATATAAAAAAAAAAACACCCAGTACATATAGGCCTTTAATAAATTAATTACTTGCAGGTAAATAAACAGATACATAAACAAAAATAGACATTAAAAATACATTAGGTGAATAAATTTAAATAAATTAATGAATTAGTAACGTAATGAAAAGGGAATGAATGAATTAATAAAGAAAAAAATTAAGAAAGCAAACATGGATGAATGAAGAAATAAATAAATGACTATAATATAGCCCGACTAATTTGAGAAAAAAAAATGGAAAGAAGTGATTAATTATTCTATTTTTTTTATACTTCCGATCCCAATTTCCGCCCACATACTCGGTCTCTCCCCCTCCCAACCCCTCCTTTTTCCCTTTCCCCCTCACCGCTATGTCAATCTTTATGCAAAATATCAAGGTCAGCAAATCTGACAGACTTGACCCTGATCATGTTGACCTCGTGACATCCCGCCTTGTGGACTCCGTCAAAGATCTGCGTGAAGGTACAGTGCAGGTTTCTGCTCGTGTAGAATATACGGAATCCAGCCTGATAGAGACCACGAAGTAGCAGAAGTGAGTGGAGGTAGCGGGCCTGCCTGGGCTGTGGACGATAGAGGGAATGCTTGGCTATTTGATATGTTGAAGTTTTACGGCGCTAACGGCACTAAAAGGTAATTTCATTGTTACGGGGAGGGAGACTCGATCTACCGTCGAATCTGTCTAAGACGACCACCCAATAACGAGGGGGGGGCAAAGTGCCCGT